>NQII01011357.1:0-16219 GCA_002778355.1 Clitarchus hookeri
ACATTGTGTCAATGCCGTCTGACTCCAAGTTCCGTGTACACGAAGGCCTTAATACACCAGTGTCTTACTATGTACATTGTGTCAATGCCGTCTGACTCCAAGTTCCGTGTACAATAATTCTACAATTTGGTTGGACAAAGTTTAAGTCAGTCTAAAGCATTTTACGAATTTACAGATATCAAAATTACGTAATACTGAACAAGTTGAGTTAAGCGCATTGTTTTGAACGTCTCTGGAAATTAGGATTGCTTGTCAAAGTAGCACTGAAAAGTGTTTCTCAATAATTGACAAGTCCTGTGATCACAAAAATATCACTTTTCCCGGAAATTAAGTGTTGTTTAAGGCATGCTTGAAAAATACTACTCAGTAATTCACAAGTCCTACAAAATCANTTTTCCCGGAAATTAAGTGTTGTTTAAGGCATGCTTGAAAAATACTACTCAGTAATTCACAAGTCCTACAAAATCAAAATATTCATCCTTTATGGTAAGAAAAAACGTCAGAATAATGAGTAAAATTCATTTTAAGAAATTATGGATCACGTCTTATATTTTTGGTAGATATTAGTACAGTCGTTTGTCAAAGACTGGCAATTATTATATAATTTATAATGTTGTTTGTGTACGTGTAAAACCATACGTCTATACACATAGTAAGCATGGTGTTTATGTGAACAGAATGTTAAAAACAAACACCAACCACGCAGAATACGTGATACAGGACAACGAATTGAACGTTTTACTNATGTGAACAGAATGTTAAAAACAAACACCAACCACGCAGAATACGTGATACAGGACAACGAATTGAACGTTTTACCAGAGGAAACTCATGGCTTGGTCGCGGTGGGGCAACCAAGTTGGGTACTGCTTGACTATTTCGTTTGGGTTAATATGGAATATGGTAGGTGAAGCCCCAGTAACATGTGAGGAAGATCTGTTCACACGAACCCACTCAGCGGCTGAAATACTTAGAACACAACCAGGTACCTTTGATCGTGTGAGCCGATCTCTGCGAATACACGCTTTGTAATGGGAGGTCGACAATTCTTACCCCTAATCCATGATGGGATGATGTTGTTTGGTTGGTGGAGGTGTCTTTCTGATTAAACTTGTAGTTAACTTCAAGTCCTGTGTACGAAGCGCTGTAATACTTCGACGTCCCGTAGCGGCCAAACCACGTATTTAGAGTCATGAGCTCCCTCTTGAAAAAAAATGTTCAGTTCGTTGTCCTATATTGCGTACTGCGCGTTTCCTGTGTTCTTTAAAACATCCTGTATACAGACAGAGAGAGAGATAGAACTGAAGCAAAAGTATATGTAGATTAAATGTGTTCCCAAACTCGAAATGTAATATTCTTGCTACTGAATCACATTTGAATAGTAACTTTTGATAATACGCGGGATAGGTGTGTAAAGTTAAGGCGACTCGCCTCTCAGGGAGATTGTGTATCATTACACACGTCAAAGTACGGACAGCTTCTAAAAGCTACACCCATGTCTGTCGATCTAGTTTGATAGTGTGTATGTTTATAAAAATTGTTATATTTTGCAGGGAGTGGCCAGAAAAGTATATCCTCGCATGTAAGTATTTCCAGTACGCTACTCTAAGTAGTGAAGGTATGAGACCTCAAATTTCACCCAGTATGCACCTGTGGGGTAGAAAACTCACCAATTGTTTGCGCACAGGTTTGAAGTGATATATTAACTGTGACCATTAACAGCTATTGAAATACTTCACAGTAGATACCCATAAGAATTTTCTGGCCTTTTAAATTACTGTTGACCATGACAAAGGCCGCCATTAACAGTTGAGAGGCATTGCAACTTAGTAAGTGGAGTCTTTTCCTATGAGGAGGTACACACGGCAGCAGAACGTCCGTATCAAGAAAAATAACGATAGTGTATCATATTTGTCGAATATGTGAAACGTGTATTTTGACACAAAATTTTCAATAGCGGATCATCCAATGTCTTTCTCGCTTATATATGTGAGGTGTGTTTTGAATGGAGGTAGAGGTTTAGATTATTTTTTGAGCTCTGACTCCGGGTTCCGTGTACATGAAGGCCTTAATACACCAGTGTCTTAATATGGACATTGTGTCAATGCCGATGGGCTTGATGACCAACTGTTTGGTCCACCTCTGCCGATCCAACGAACATCGCATATGTTGGNTGAAGGCCTTAATACACCAGTGTCTTACTATGGACATTGTGTCAATGCCGATGGGCTTGATGACCAACTGTTTGGTCCACCTCTGCCGATCCAACGAACATTGCATATATTGGAACGGTGATGAATACCTTTCAGTTTTTAAAAGCAAAGAATTCGCCAAGCTGGTATCGTATGAACCATCCAAGTTCTTATATTCCAAAAGAATAGGCAGGCGTTTATTTAAAAACCATTCCTTTCAAATATGGTTATTCAAACAGGCTGGTGAAAGTTCTAGTTTGTGTGTATTCCCCTACATTGCCAGCCCAGATGGAACAGAATATAACCGCTGATGACAATCAACAGAATAATGCAAACGAAAGAAGTCAGTTTCATCAGAACAGCGGGGGGAAATACAGCTAACGAAGTACATCCGTGACCAGAAATGACCTCATTCCGTTGCTTGTCCGCTTTTAATATAATAAGCGTGCGATATTCACTCGTATAGAACCTTTTACTAGCATACACTTGTTTTTGTATATGGGACCATGATGTGTTTCAAAACATTCACGTCAAGCACGAATGCTCAGACGAGCGCTGGATCCAGTGTCGTAAGTCATGTTCACACTGAGAACAAGAAATAGTTCCAGGTATCAAACATATCTACTTGAAGAGCATATGTTTACGTTGAACAATATTTGGTGAACACAACTGCATCTCTATTACCCAAAACATCGGCGTATGTTTCTTGAAGCAAATACTGTTTATTTAAAAATAATATGTTGGGCCAGACACATTTTTGGTTAATTCAACATCATCGCCATATTGTTAGCACACATGACCNAGTTTCATCAGAACAGCGGGGGGAAATACAGCTAACGAAGTACATCCGTGACCAGAAATGACCTCATTCCGTTGCCTGTCCGCTTTTAATATAATAAGCGTGCGATATTCACTCGTATAGAACCTTTTACTAGCATACACTTGTTTTTGTATATGGGGCCATGATGTGTCTCAAAACATTCACGTCAAGCACGAATGCTCAGACGAGCGCTGGATCCAGTGTCGTAAGTCATGTTCACACTGAGAANTCACGTCAAGCACGAATGCTCAGACGAGCGCTGGATCCAGTGTCGTAAGTCATGTTCACACTGAGAACAAGAAATTGTTCCAGGTATCAAACATATCTACTTGAAGAGCATATGTTTACGTTGAACAATATTTGGTGAACACAACTGCATCTCTATTACCCAAAACATCGGCGTATGTTTCTTGAAGCAAATACTGTTTCTTTAAAAATAATATGTTGGGCCAGACACATTTTTGGTTAATTCAACATCATCGCCATATTGTTAGCACACACGACCNTTTAAAAATAATATGTTGGGCCAGACACATTTTTGGTTAATTCAACATCATCGCCATATTGTTAGCACACATGACCATTTCACGACGGTTAACAAAAGTTTCATATTATTATTATATATTCAAATCACTAACTTGTTTAAAATTGAGCAAATATTTGATTGTTTTAAACAATCTGCCATCTTATTAAAATGGTTACAGTACTGGCGATCATTTGGTTCACTGCATTGGGAGCCTTTGTTCTTAAATACAGCTCGAGCCTTCGTATACAATTTATGTTGTAAATATTTATACCAGAGGTGCTTTTCAGTATTATTGGCACAACGTAGTGTTGGAATAAACCATATAATTAATAAATCATTTCACGTGAAAGCAAAAATAACATATATAAAACTGCAAATGTGTGTATGTAGGAGATTAACACTATAAATAATTTTAATCACAGTGTGATAATGGTAAGTTAGTTTGGCAAGCGTCAGGTTTATGAGCCATCACTCCGGGTTCAAACCCCGGTAAAATTATAACATTTAAGTGTTAATAAACTGCGTGTTATGACTCAACAGAACGATAGCAAAACGAAAATTGTTTTTATTTTACATAAATGTTTATCAAAACGTGCTCCCTAAAGATATTTCATCATTTCAGTTTCAGATATTTTGGGTGTTGTGTTTAGGGAAAACAGCATGTTCGCGTTTGAGAGTATTGTCCAAATTAATAAGTAACAACTCTTCATAAAAGAATAAAAAATACGTCGTCAAAAATAATCATAAGTATGCATGATAACTTGAATAAATAAACATTAACCATGGATAACAAGTAAACAGTCATATTTCGCAGAACATATACACAACAAGTGTATCAGAATGTAATTGAAGGTATTAAGCAATGTTAAAAGATAACATGCTTAGAACCATGACGTTTTTCTGTAAAACATTTCAAGTGAAAGCAAAAAGACAATAAATAAAATCAAACTTTTGCTAGTTACAAATATATAACACATTTCTTCACCGCCTTATGTGTGTAGTTGATGACTCAATGGGTACGGGACCAGCCTTTTAAACCAGTGCGTTGAGCTCGAATTTCCGTTGAGGCGTATATGGGTTTTTTAATTTTACCGAACGGCGTACTATGATTTAATACAACGAAAATTGTGAGTATTGTTGCAGTTACATCATAGTAACACAAAATTTACGTTAGGATAAATGAATTTAACATGCTTTAGCAGCAATATGATATTTCTCTTTAAATACACGATGGTGTTTCACTCGAATATGTGCTGTTTGGTAAGTACCAACCAATATGGTAAAACATTTTATTTTGTTTCACNACGATGGTGTTTCACTCGAATATGTGCTGTTTGGTAAGTACCAACCAATATGGTAAAACATTTTATTTTGTTTCATCGATAGTGTGTATTTTTTCGCCAAATACAAATTTACCATTTTATTAGCCCAAAATATATTGTCTCATTCTAAGATGTATTTTTCTTTGTCTATTATGAGCGTGCCCAACTCGTGTGACCACCTGCTGACCTNACGATGGTGTTTCACTCGAATATGTGCTGTTTGGTAAGTACCAACCAATATGGTAAAACATTTTATTTTGTTTCACCGATAGTGTGTATTTTTTCGCCAAATACAAATTTACCATTTTATTAGCCCAAAACATATTGTCTCATTCTAAGATGTATTTTTCTTTGTCTATTATGAGCGTGCCCAACTCGTGTGACCACCTGCTGACCTCAGTGAATATTCTGTGTAAGAAGCGCGTCTGCATGTCTCCCTGAACACAGATGTCAATGTGATCTCTGTAATCGTACTGTGACCGACACAAGATGTGCTATGCATGATGATAGCCAACACGGCAATGTAACCCTGTCAAACACGCCACTATCGTGTATCAGGGAGGAGTTGTGGTGGAACTACGTGTATTAATAGAATTGCTGACATGTTGCTTATCTTACATCCTCGGTGCCATATCCGCGTAACCAAAGCCGCCAACTTAGTGCCAGTATGTCAGTAAGAGTGCTTGTCGTTTCACTACTTACAACTTGTACTTGTACATTTTTTACCTGAATTTCATTCACAGAAAATCTTTGCTATGCGATTCCTTAAGAAATAACATGTGTGTGAACATAAAATTGGCTATTTACATAGCTAATTTTCAAACGGAAGTTATACTTTCGTGAAGTGTATTTGAGAAATTAGAAAATCTACAATAAACAATGATCACTTGCAAAACATAATGTGCCTGCTTTCCATTTTGAAACAGTGTTATACAGTGGGGTATTGAAAATCTTTCCTGAAGAAACAGTGTTTACTATAGGCTTTTCACGGTTAATTGACCACTTTAGCAATCAACCTTTGAAAAATATCACTGCCCTTAACTGCGTTCGCACTGACTGTCATGCCTTCCAATCAAGTTAACAACGACGAATAAGAAGTACACTGAAGAGCCAAAAAAACTGGCATAGGCGTGCGTAAGCAAATAACAGATGTATGGAACCAATCAGAGTAACGCGATGCGGTCGGCAGCTAGATCGGTTACTGCTGCTACAATGGCAGGTTATCAAGATTGAAGTGAGTTTGAACGTGGTGTTATAGTTGGCGCACGAGAGATGGGACACAGCATCTGCGAGGTAGCGATAACATTTGGATGTTCGCGTACGGCCATTTCACGAGTGTGCCGTGAATATCGGGAATCCGGTAAAACATCACATCTTCGACATCGCTGCGGCCGGAAAAAGATCGTGAAAGAACGGGACAAACGACGACTGACGAGAATCATTAAACGTGACAGACGTGCAACCCTTTCTCAAATTGGCGCAGATTGGATTTGTGGACTGCCCTGCAGGATTCATGGTGTGAATTGCCTCCTGCATACCTTCAGACATTAGTCGAGTCCATGCCACGTCGTCTTGCGGCACTTCTGCGTGCTCGGGGGGCCCTACACGATATTAGGCAGGTGTACCAGTTTTTTTGGCTCTTCAGTGTATATATTAACGTACAATGCAAAGTGTTAGGTAAAAATTTGTGAATAATAAAATAGTTTCTTTTGTTTTCTTTTTTCAATGCATATAAGTGCAAGTAACGTATAAGGCAATTTGTAAAATGTTTACTTTTCTAATAATTTCAACAGTTTCACTTCACTGACGAATGAACTAGGCCCATGGCAATGTTAATTTAACATATGGTGAAAGAATACCCAATGTGCATACAAGTAAATACCAAGCACGGCTTTAAAAAGTGCTCAGTTTACCGTGAAGAGACTATAGCTTTATTTACACTGTAAATATGTTGTTCCCGATGAATTGTTAATAACCTTATAACACTATTAATCTCCATATTAGAGAAAATGTGATAGAGCGTCCTTCGCGGTATTCCAAGAGCCTTAACATTTGTAATAACAACATATCATAGTTAGGCCTGTAGTTGACATAAGAAGAAGAGCAATTAGGCAATAATTTAAATACTCCATTCTCGGTTACTTCACACTTTTCTGAAGCTCTGCTAAAGTTTACGTGTTCTTACGATTACGTATTCTTCCACTACATGTAAACATAAACACTGTCGTGTGACTTATACGTATTAACTGTCAAATGCTTTGTTTACTGTTCTCAACAGTTCAAATAATTCTGTCATATTTGAAATACAATTTGTACGAATGTTCGCAATTTAGGCCTATAACAATTTTTAAGTCAGTTTTATGACTTTTTAACAATATCTGTATTGGCGATAGTACTTACGGTTATTATTTTGCATTGTTAACATATTTGTTATACATTACATAGCACATTACACGTAATACACGTTAATATTTTGTGCGACTGTATTTAACACTGTTACAACTGCGTGTAATGAAAGTACTGTAGTTTCTAACCTCTTGGTATTGATAACTGTTGGATTATTTCTTTGAAAGTACGGCCTCAGAATAAATATTAAAAGGAAGGAACAACCAGCCCAACGAAAATACACAGTAACTTCAAACACGCAACTCGTGTCGCTTATTTATTGTACGTAGAAACGACCAATTTAAAAGAAAGTGGTGAACATGCACACAAATAGGCCTAGTGTAACTTTTATTCCACTCATATTTATATGCATTGGTACTTCCTGTTTTCTACGTTTATTTACTTATTTATTTTAATTTATCTGGCTGGGCTTAGTATTTTGTTGGGGTTGTGGCAAACATTCAAATGACAGAAACGTAAGCACGTTACACAATTGTGTTTCAAACACCTAGGGCATGGTTACAGCGTTATGATAAAGATACGTGACTTTCAAACTATTAATTTCGTCATAAAGACAGTTCACTGTTAAAACGTTTAAATTTCGCACGTCCTATATATTTGCAATCACTCGCCCAACGTAACGTAAATACAACAATACTCTTTCACACACAGCGGTCACGACGCACTTTACAGTATAGTTATTCCTGCCGTGGAAAAACAGATTTATCACAGCATCGTAACTCGCCTAGGTAGGTTTAAAAGTCACAACGTGTACAAACTTGATGTAGTACGTTTCAGTATTTTTCACAAGAAGAAAAATTAAAGCTTCGTTCAGTCTCTCTTTTCTATTAACAACACGCCATGTCATGTTGCCAGACTTCTGCCAACTTCGGATTTGTAACCATCCCGCCATCACATCTTAATATATTATAATAAGTATTCAAACCATAAAATCTCGTTTCAGTCGTAAATTACAAAATAAAAAAGCATATTTTTGCGTTAATAAGTATTAAATATGCTAAAATTGAAAACGTGTATAATTTTCCTGCTTGTACTAGCGCTACGAAACTTCCCGATAGAGAGAGAAAGAAATAATTTTAATATATCAATAGGCAACGTTTGATTTGCAAATAACATACCAAAACCCTAGGTTAAAACAATATTTATCTGTGAACTATTTCTTACTAGCCGTTGCCAACACATCCCTGCTCTCGCTGTTTTTAATTCGTGTTTAATACGAAATAAATATTACATGTTATAGAAGATACTAAGTTCAAGTTTCATTTACTCAAGAATACAATACTTCAAAGTTAATTACAATGTTGTACATTTGTGTTAAACAAGTTATTTAAAACACAGGTTGACATGTTACTCATAGGGTGATTTTTCAAAGGTTCGTTTCAAAATATCCGAAGAAACTGAGAATGGACTATAGCTCATACAGCCTTCCTGCCACGTTGTTCCATTATGAAAATCTTAAAAAGCAATGTTAATATATACTGTATTATGTCCACGCATTAAGGTTGTAGAAACGGGAGAATTATATTGTTTCCTGGAATGTGAATTCTGGCTGAGCCAGTCAACCGAGACAATTACTGAGGAGAAATCTTAGAGCTGTCGATAAAGGTTCGACTGGTGGAGAGCGGACTATACTGTACCCTCCTTCCTCCTCGCCTTGTCACGAACAAGCTTCCCGGAAACGTGCAAAAGAAAGTTGAAATTTTCCGCGCGGTTTCAAGCATGTTTTTTTTTCTCGAACGCACCTCGCCCCCTAACCCCTGGCCATTCGCCCCCTCGCCGATTTCCACGTTCTCTTACCCACGCCAGCATCCGCCCAATCTCTTTTCATTTAGCGAGCCTTTGAACTGTCAATATGGAATAACCTACCCTGCCTCCCTTTTTTGCCCTTAAGCGATTCCTCCATCTGCCGCCCCTTCTATGTAAGAAATGTCCCCATATCGGTCACGGTCCGCTTCTCCGTGAGCTGCCAGGACTTGGAGAAATCTCTTAGGGTCAGCCAGTGCTTTCTGTCATCGACACCACAGGAATATCGTGTATTTGCCTGCAGCTGCCAGCGCCACGTAATAACAGCGATTACAGTAACTGTTTGGTTTTCCACGATATATAGTGCCACACACGTGACACAAAAATACACAGGCGAATTTAAGTGTGAGAAAAATTCTTCTATTCTATCAAGGAAACTGACTGATGCGTTGATTACAAAACGCCAAGGACTCGAATGACATTAAGGAAGTCATTATACTCAATATTACTTCACGTTTGTATGTGAAGTTAGTAAAAACAGTTTCGTATCTGAACGAAATTATTTTAGTTATACATGGCTACCCATAGCGCAAAGTTAAATTTCATTTCAAATAATTACATTTGAAAATTTTTGAAGTCTATAGTTTTATGAATTATTAATTGTCTGAAATCTTAGGGCCATATAATATCTAATTAGAACAAATAGAAACACAGTCCACTCTTACAATATTCTTCTGTATTATTAACAACAGACAAGAGAAGCGAGTGTGTTATATTCACATACATCTATATGTAGGTAAATACGTTTAATTTGAATCAATTTATCGCAACTTATTCTCATCTGAGGTAAGGACATTGAGCAGTTTGTTTGGAGAAGTATAAAAGCGCTAATATCAGTTTTATTTTCTCATTGGTATGTGCAGAGTTTTAGACATTTTCCTTATGTATATTCAGTCTGTTTTCACAAAGTCTACTACACTTAGTCTACGTTTGGCTTCTGATACATTAACACCTACAGATCAACGTCAAAAGTTATCTAGTTATTTCCCTGCAAATTATGCTATAAAACCTTTGTACTTTGTTACATGGAAACATGTTGGCATGAATAATACTTAATAATAATTGTATATATATTGACACTATGAGCAGCAAGAGGTTTGAATAATTGGCTTATTATGTAAGGGCGGAATAGCTGATTTTATTAAACATGTATTATCATCCTCTTGTACGTAGAACAGCCATTAAAACTGAGGTATGTCTAGAAATTCTTTGCATTTAGCATTAAAATTTTAAGTTTGGATGCAATTTTAAATTTTTTTTACTAACTTATAAACAATATGAGGTATATTATTTCAATCATATTGTCGTCAGGAATATAACTTTTTTCATAAATAATTCGTGATTAAATTTTCGAACATTTACAACGTTCTATAAGCATAAATTTGTTCTGTTAATATTATGTTTAGTATTGTAGATAATAGCAAAATCTTAAAAAATAAAAGTATGGTAGCATGTGCTTCCTCTCTTAGTTTTTAAAGAGTCACTTTGAAAATGTTCTTTGCAATGGAAAATATGTCTCTCCTTAGCAACACAGTAATGAACGCATAAATGCGTATTAGAGTTTTTGGATGGTACTGAGCTCTGCGACCATATCACATCCGTTCAGATGAGTTCATTGAATAATAACATGTGAAATAACAATTCACATCACTCTTTCCAGCATCTACAATTTCATTAAGTAAAACATGATGCCGGGTTCACGCGGAGAGAAAAACGGAAGCTTAACTGAAAGGAAATCCATTAAGGGATACACGTAAATAATTTTACCACAGAAACTAACTTACTGCATGGAAGTACACCTGTCGTTTATTAACGGTTTATATGTACAAAAATTATTTCGTGTGTGATTTTACCCTAGTAGGAACAGATATTTTTAACGTTATTTACATAATCTATTATTTGCGGCACATCGTAATGTTTTATTTAATTAGGTGTTTTGAGTGCCCCCGAACGACGACAAGATCTTAGTAAGGAAACACTACTAGTATAGAAATTGGGAAGTAATCGGCCAGGACATGTATTGAGGAACCGTCCAACCATTCAACTATAATGATTTCGGAAAACCCTGGGAAACCGGATTCAGGTTCGCAGGTACGGGAATCGAACCAGGTCCTCCCGATTGTGAGTCGAGTGGTTTATCACTCCGCTACCTCGCTTTGGTAGATAAGTGCTCAAAAATTTAAAAGATGATGGCAATGCATATTATTTACTATCGAACTGTCCTTGTATAAAAGTCAGTGAAATAGAATTGCACTTTAGCGAAACAGAAAGTTTACAGTTGCCACTGTTAACTTTTACGTTAACGTGTTCTATATCTTACACACATTTAATTGCTTAGAATAAATCCCAAATATTTTAGGTTGGTAACGTGTGGGTCTTTGAAGCACATGGCATCCATTATTATTTCATAATGCTCGACCATCACAATTTACTTTTATTCTTTTATTGCATAAATTCCCTAGTTGTATAGACGTAAAACAGGTGAAACAGCAGCCATGTGTATGTGTTACGTTCACTTACATAACAGTACTTAACAGTATGAACTACACCTAGCTACAGAAGATACTGGGAAAAGTTAAAGGTTTTACAAACTGGAGTCAACTTGTGAACACAAGATTTCTCTTTTTGCAGGTCACTTGTGGAATGGAGAAATTTTGATCGGCGTTTAACAGTGAGGTCTTGAGTGTCGGTGAGGGTGAAATGACACGAAGATGGAGCAGAGGTAGAATGCAAGGGCGCGGGAAAATTAAATAACCCGAAAAAAACCGCTGGTCAATGGCTACGGCCTCCACGTTTCCCATGCGCGAAAACCCGGGTAACCTCGCCGGGAGTAGAAACCGGGTCCGCCGTGGTGAGAGACTAGCTGCCACAATGGACAAGTACCTGTGAATGGGCTTTACAATTAATCATACTGTTGCATTCTCTTTTTTCAGCAGCTTTTTCTGTTTTAATGATCCATTTCGTTACTATCGACACTTTAATGTGGAATTTTCCTTTCAAATTTTAGTTGTCTGTTTCCCAAAGTGTACTACGTGCTTAATTACATAGCTAGTTTGTTTATATTGAACCTTATTGTCATTACAGAAGCTAACACTTGGCGTTGGTGAGATATCATACAGTATAGTTGAAGATTTTAATTGGTCTAAAATGTTCCTTACTTCTCTCTAATACTGAGCAGTTAAGGCACGGATTGGCAACTTTCATGCTACAGACACAAGAAGTAGCAATCCGGACAAATATTGCAAAATATATTTGAATATTATGACAGTTTAAATAAAAGAGTGTTCTTCTTTCGCGCACTTCAATTAATAAATTTTTATTTGCAATAATTGAAAATAGCAAATCTAAAATATCAAACAAAAAAATGGCCACCTATGCATATACGTACACACACTGACATTAAACATATTAAACAGGTCTACTATAAATATATCATTCTTGAAAATTATTGATACAATTTATAGCGCTTAAATGAACTGTGGTAAAAACGGCAGGCGCAGTTAAGATTGATTGATTGGAAATGGCTTATTGACATCCCCCGATGTTATGCCTGAAGGTTTATCAAGGAACGGCTTACCATTTAACTTATGACCTAACTAAGCCTTACCTGGGATTCGCACCCAGAACCCCAGACCGGCGGCGCACCAACCGTTTGCGCCACGGGAGCTCGGAACGTAATTAAGACACAAAGTGGCTTTACATATAGCGTTATCGAGACTCCTTATATTTATGTGTGCTCTGTAATAAAATCTGTTACCACAAACAATTGCTATATATAAATTTAGAACACTCCTTGCCTGGGACTGTTCTAGTATAAATTCCAAGTAATTGTGCTAATTGTAATGCGAAGTATGTTAATAATACGCACAACACGCACACTATGCCCAACACGCACACTATGCACTTCAATAGTAAGAACAATAGCTTCATGAGTTTAGATTGTGCATGTGCTCATTCCGTTAGCACAGCACAGAGGAAACTTTTCATAAATATGATACGTTACAGGCGGGAAAAAAGTGAACATATGATTGAGATATTTCAACATTATGATGCGAAAATGATATTGAAAAAATTAACTCACCAAAAGCATCGCTACACGGTAATTACAATAATATACGCAAGTTGACTATAAAAGCAAAGTTGAAACGTATAAAACGTTGAAGAAACATCATATTCACGTTGGCATAGCATTCTACCAACACATGCATTGTAGAGTACTGGTCAAGATCGACAACGCAAAGCAAGCCGAACAGCTGTCTGTATTCACACGCAAAATACACACAAGTTAAATATCTCTGAAGATAAAATTAGTGAGGTCACAAATATTTTCAAAAGCGGGTAGATTTACTTAAATCGAAATACTGCCAAGAACTGTTGACTGAAATCTGGAATCTTACATGTGTTCACTTATTTTGTGCGGGCTGCTTTTAGCAAATGCTGCCAACATGAATGCACGCAGAAGGGAGTTACGAATCAGCTGTCGACAGACATTGCATATGACGTCATTTGTTGTGACAAATGAGCTGTCGTCAAGTTGTCGAAACGTGACCTTCGTACCTGAGGCGTGCGTGGGTACTGCGGCAGACACTATCGCCAGTGTAGCTTTCNGCCGTCGTACCTGAGGCGTGCGTGGGTACTGCGGCAAACACTATCGCCAGTGTAGCTTTCTTTCCCGTGCGATGATCTACCCCGCCGCCCCTTAGTTATTTCGTCTCGACGCCCCTATCACTTTCATCTCAGACATTCCCCGCACTGGCCCACGCGGCAAGACTGTACGCCATTAGCAGGACAGTCGGTGAAAAACCACTATCTCATCAAGTACAGACTCACGCCTCCCATCATAACATAGTTTTTTTTTATCACATAGTGATATTTGCAGTTGGCATAGCAAACTGATTTTTTGCATTCGTCACCAAAACTTTTCACAAATAAATTTTTTTTTCCAGATTTAAGGGATATTTTATGGTTTCGTGACATGATATCGGTGGCAAATTTAGAAAAATACCAATTATTTGGAAAATAACGTTTATCATGTTTTTAGTTTTATTACAAAAAATTCAATTCTAATTTTAATTGGTGCAAATTACACAAAGTTTGGTTTCAGTCAAAATATTTATTAAAATCACAATAGTGGCAGTTGCAAATTCTTTGAAACCCAACACTTAGTTCACATGCGATGTGTGTTTCACTGCTTGCTAATTTTACTTAAATTTTTACCTCAAAAGTAAAAATTCAAATACGGCCAAACCGCAAAATTTTTCGAAAAACTTGTTTTTGAAGATGTTTTAACAACTTGAGCAATTGTTTTGAGCTATAGCCTAACATATTAATTTTGTTAAATTTTCATATGTGATTGAAAACAGATATAAATAAAAATTACTTTAAATTGTTTCATTCGTTTCCGAAAAGTCATTTTCTTCCACATCAATACTTTTTTCAGTCCTTGATTTTATATCACAATAGAAAAGGAAGTATTATGGTAAAAATGTAGAAAATTACTTTAGTTTCTTGAATACCCTTAAGCTGCGTACACATAAAAATGTAATCAGTAAGCTCTGCCTTCATCTCTACAATAATAATGACATAAAACCGAATCGTGAATGATTCAATAGAAGGAGAATGTTCGAGTCTACGTGCATTACCGTAATTACCGAAAAGTCATAATTTGCAAGTTAAACAAGGCGTGGGGAAGATTTCCAATCCACCTCCTTTGGCTGCTATTGTACATTTTCGTCTCTCAGAGAGCCAAAATTACTAAAACTTATAGTTTTGATAATGCAGTTAAAGCCACAATTTAATTCAAAAGTAAACACCGTAAACAAATACAATCTTATTCAGACCACAACGTTAGATATTTCTTCACGTAATATGTTTTCTCAAAATCACTTTATTTTCAATCAGATCTTGAAAGGCGATGTCATAGTCAGGTACAAAATAATAGACCAACATCCAATAGTAAATGCATTGTCATATTAAAAAACAAGGGCATGTGAAACACTGAATATTCTTAATATTGCGATTTAGTGTAATTTTAAGTACGGTATTTACACCTAATCAAATTGTAAAGACGAAAATGAAAAAAAAACAATTGTAATTTTGTAATGAGTATAGCCGTGATAGTTCAGTCCAGGTAACAGTGATATACAAGTAACAGTGATATCGTTCTCTTGAAAAGGTTATGCCATTTTTAAGCAATGTACATCGAGCATTAAACGGCAGAGTACAAATCTGTATTGGCATCATTTTTTTTAAATCGTGGTTATGACTAAGAAATCGTTCGCAAATTGACTATAGCAGTGTTGACGGTTACTGAGAAAGCAAGAACGGTTAAGTATTTGCTTTGCGTTCATTGTATCTTTCCAACAATATCTAAGGAAAGAATAAAAAACGTAAGGAATTTCCCTATTTTGCAATGTAACGACGCCCAATATTTTTATGTTTGCAGCCTGATAACATGGTAAATTTTTAATTCTGTGAATAAGTTAAAAATTTTCATGGCAATCTAAGAAGTTAACTCTATTTGTAAAGTAATGTCTTCTTGTGAGTTCTTGTCGATATAAATGTGAATTAGAACTTAAAAAATCATTATTTATTGTGATAAACCGAGTAAGTTTAGTGATCCGGAAGCATAGCTGTCTCACATGCGGGATGTCGTGGGTTTGAACCCAACGCGCTGCACGAGTGGGGGGAGGGTAATTTTTTCCAAGTGGTTTTACATCCTCACGTCCCGGTTAATGCCTGAGCAGTCACTAATTAGAAACTCCCCAGTCTTCACAGCCGTTACACTGAAATACTAAATAGGCTCTTTTCAAAACAAGGAAATAAAATAAAATTATTGTGTCGACTGTTAATAAAACAAAGATGTTACCACGGCAAATGCTAAGGCACTGTTACACGCACTCAATAAAATAGTATAATCCCGCGCAAATTTTGGACGTCAACTTTCCGCAAAAAAGTAGTATAGCATTATTTCCTTTCAAATTGTTAAGATACGAAGAATGTTTTGCATGGTATACGGTACGTTATGTAATAGGCCTATGTAATACGTAACATCTTTAGTAGCAAAGCTTGTATCTCTCGCTGATTGAGGCCGTCGGTCCAGAAGAGTGTGTTGCTGGAAGCTCACGACCCAGGAGTCGTATAAACCCGC
>NQII01011357.1:16434-33445 GCA_002778355.1 Clitarchus hookeri
TTTTAGTCTCGGAGCTCCCGCAAAATCTCGCTGATGCCACACACGCGAGATCTGTTCTGGCCATTATTGGATGATGTCCTTCCTCCCGTAACGAGCTTATGTGCGCCCCGTAAGCCAATCAGGATGGCCGCGGATGGCCCGTCTCCTCCTCCATTGGCCCACCCTCCATCGCCGGACAACCCCCTCGCCCACCCTGGCAATTGCAGCCTCCCTCCCCTCCCCTGGTCCATCCAGCACAAATGAATTGCGCCCCTCCGGGACCGCCGAGTCCGGCACAAAACACAAAGCTATTAGATAAATGACCGGTCGACGGCAGCTCCGAGTCCGGACTGCACGTTAATAATTGATCCCTCGCTGGTCCTGGAGTAACGAATGGCCGGAGCGTGGGCGGAATGGACCACGGGGGAGGGGGGTGGAGAGAGAGCTTTGTTTGCCGGACCATCTGTCAGCGGGGTGATTAATTCGAGCGCTTTTGCGCCAATATCGCCGGCGGACAGCCCCCGGATGGGCCGGAGTGTGCCGGGGGAGGCCGATAATGCCTCGGTGTGCCGGCGCAGGACGTCCTCGGCGATGCGCGATTGTTTCTCATCCGTCACGTAGCTCGGCAAACACGCCCACTGGGTCGACCCACGTCCCCTGGCACCGCATCTCTGCAACGGCAATGTTATTGCGAAATGAATAGTAACCAGACTAAAGAAACCTGTGCAAATTTCATCTGGATTTTAGTTTTGCTGTTTTGGGTCACGAAAATATCGATATATAGTCCATTCGCGGTTTATTCACACTTTTCGAGTCAAACCTCTGGAAAATCACACCATATATAATATATTCAGTTGATTTATAATTATGTTATGTATCACAAGCGTTTTATACTTGTGTTAACAATAAAGTACCTTAATTTTGGTTACATTAAAATTTTATTTATATTTTATTTACAAATTACAATATTACATTTATAGTTAATAAAAATTAAATGAGTGAGTAAACAGGCCTAGTACGAAATAGTTCTCACGCAAAATATTATGAAACCCAGTGCGCACGAATGCGGTGCGTTGTCCATTTGGTGCAATTTTCTAAACTCGGATGATCTTTACTTGCATGGGGTGGAGTAATATCTTGTTAGTAGAACTTGAGCAGGGCTTCAGTAAAGTTGGAAGTAACCCTGAATGGACTATACGAAAGAACGAACGGCACATTTTCTCTAACTTTCAAAACTGAAGGACCTGTTGTTATGTACTTGTGTCTGTGTGCTGTAAACTCCGAATATCGTGGTTTGGTGTATCGTATTCGACAAATTGGTTGGAGAGGCGCAGTGTTCCAAGACCGGATGCCAGACTCCGGCAACAAACACCTGCAACAGGGAAAGAGACGTGTCAGACATATCCTACGTTTCGCTGACGAAGCCAAGGACAAATATTAATTAGGCGCTAACGAATTTTGACTTCTTACGAACCACAAGTTGGAATTATTTATAGTGACAGGTAGGTGAATTAAATTTATTTATTAAAGTGTAGAACGTAACTCGTGGTAAAGTATGTTCCCGATGAAATTTGACTTTTGAAATCAACCTTAGAAAAAAGTCACTGCTCCTACCTGCATATACGGTGTGTTTTAACGGGCGCACTGAGTGGCATGCGCCCAGTCAAGATGGTAACATTGGAGTGAAGGTGTTTTCATGTCTCAACGTCGAATTAAAAGTTTTAGGTAAGTATTTATGATAACTTGAATTATGTCTTTCACTCTCTGTCTTTTATTAATGCATCTAAGTGTTAACATTAGCGGATTTGTCAAATATGTACTTTTCTAATAATTTCGCAGATTCACTTGACCATCACATGAATAAAGTGACTAGGTCCAGGCAGTGTTACTTTTACATAGCGCGGAAGGATACACAACGTGCATACAAGTACATCTTAAGCAAGGCTTTCAAAAGTGCTCAGTTTACCATGAAAAGCTTCAGTCTAAAATTTTTTTGTAATTTTACAAGAAAATACTTGAAAACCCGGTTGCCAAGAAAATCCTTTGTAAAACTACAAATATTTTTCTTATAAAATCTGCAAAATATATATTTGCAATTTTACAAATGATAGCATTGTATGAAAAGTTACGTTATCTAGAAGTGTATAAAAAAATATACTTTGTTCTAGAAAACAAAAGTAATAAATTAATAACACAGAATAACTAAAAAAAATTCAAAATATAGTTTACGAAAAAATATTTTTTTTTTTGGCAATATATTCTGGCATTATTAGCCCGCGCCCTCAACCACAAGACCAACTTAAATATAAACGTANTTTTTTTTTTTGGCAATATATTCTGGCATTATTAGCCCGCGCCCTCAACCACAAGACCAACTTAAATATAAACGTAATAGTTTATTTATATTGTAAATGTAGCTGCAAGTACCTACAAAATATTGAAGACATTTGATTAAGAAGAATACATTTATTTAATTTTAAGTGTCCTGTTGTTGGTTTGAGACATCTGGATGGCTCCCCCGAGGTCTTGAGTGCCGATTTAAGAGTTTTGTGTAGCTAGGAAACATTAACTGTTAATAAGTAATATGGTCACGTTTTATTGAAATTGTCGTTTTAATATTAGTTTTAAATGTTTTACGTTATTCAAACTTGTAATTTATTTTTGTTTTGCTCGCAACTACANTGTCGTTTTAATATTAGTTTTAAATGTTTTACGTTATTCAAACTTGTAATTTATTTTTGTTTTGCTCGCAACTACAATTTACATCACCCACAGTTTTTGCAAAAACAGCTATATACGGTTTTACGCTGTTGAATGTCCACCATTTTGCTGAAGCTCGTGGATACGGGTCAGTATGGTACAAACATTTCTTGAGGTCTATTACAAACATGGCCCTTATAGCTTTACAAATGAGTAGTTTTACAAGAGAAATCGTTATACTGTTACAAGAATTTGTAAAATTACAACCAATTTCTCAGTAAAAATTACAAATTTTTTTACAGTGTATACTATTCGTGCACACGCCATATATTCCCATTAGTGAAAATACAATTTTAACGTTCCATAGCTTACGTAAGAAAGTAAGTATGCCCGACTCGGGTTCTAGATGTCAAGAGATGGCAGATACACTAGGCATTGGACCGTCTTTAAGGTACATCATCTTTATTCGAACAAAATGTTTGTGCATTTTTACTCATTCATTCTCTTCACTACAGCCACAGAAATATGAAGATTTCGGTTAGTCAGTGGCATTGCGAGGGAGAAACACATTTCTGTAGGTAGGGTTATGTAGCACCGTGTCTTCTAAAATACGTGGGTTGGATTCCAGTCGGCTTTACGTCTCCATTCCAGAAATATGTTGGTGCAGTTTATTCAAATAAACCTCTCTTAAGCCCCTGTAACACTGCAACATTTTCTTCTCTAAATATATTTGTGAATAAAATTTCAAGACGAAATATGGATATCAAATTTCCTCATTTGACAGAGGAGGTCAAATAATCTTAAATATGTNTCCTCATTTGACAGAGGAGGTCAAATAATCTTAAAAATGTATCCCATTAAAAATATATTAAAATTTTTTTTATTTATTTTTACATCTAAATAAAATTATAATTTTATTTGTTACAAATATTTGCAGCGGGATGAATTCTTTGCCATTGATTTTTTACTATTATTGTTTAATGTGCACTTCTTGTCCTGGCATGTATTATGTATATTAATTAATTATCTCCATAACCCTATTTTGTTTGTAGTTATTGGTCGCTATTTTGAAGTTTTTAGGGTAGGAAATGACTGGTATTGGCGTGTATGGTTGTGACTGGCTGAACTCGTCGAACATCAANATGACTGGTATTGGCGTGTATGGTTGTGACTGGCTGAACTCGTCGAACATCAAATAAATTTTAAAAGTGGTCCAATATTTCATCCAACCTTCTGAAACAAACTTGGCGGTGGTAATGGCGTTTCGGTAACATCAATGTCTTCTCATTTTCTTTGGATAACTTTGATTGGAGCAACTTGACGAAAACATTTTATAGTGTGACAGGAGCTCACACAATAGCTCAAAATTCTGGTGCCTCAAAACATTATACAAAAAATAAACCTGCATATAATTATTATAATAATCGTAATTGCAGAAGGTCCATTGTTCATAGAACACTTTCGAAAGCACTGTTTCGTTTCTTCTTTCCTCCCGTTTGTGTTCTTTCAAAGCGTCCAAAAATTAACACTATCATTGACTTAAGCCTCGTGTAACATATAACGACTAAGTGAATGCGAAATTGCCAGAAACGTGATATGTTAAAGTTAAACTGGTTCTTTCTCTAAATTGTGTAAAATAAAAAGAACCCATTAGGCGCATTTGTCGAATGTAAACTTAAGATAAGGTAGACCTATTTTTGTCTTCAGCGCATGTCCCCAATGCTGATTTACCATCGACAATACCATTGTCAGTCATGGTGCCAACAATGAAAAAAGTGTTTGGCAACATTCTAATTTTCAACACACTCATACTTTTTTATATGAATGAAATTCTTTGACTAAATAGAATATATTCTAGTAGCATTAAAACTAGATTACAATAAGTGTACAAATTTCTCAAAGGCCCCACTTACATAAACAGTGTTCTAGCCTCAAATCCTCTACACATTGTTTTTTATCTAGTCTCTTCACGGTTTCTTCACATTTTTTGAAACAAACCTTATAACGTGTTTGGTTGTTTCCCTATTAGGTAATGTATCACAAGCATTTAATATTCTAGTTTAACATAAAATAACATACATAAAAGTACCTTATTTTTGGTTAAATTAAAATGTTATATATTCTTTATCTATTTAATACAATATTGCATTCGTAATGATGTAAGAAGAGTGAGAAATTAGGGTGTTGATTGTGCCTAGAAACAAATAGTTATCTGGCAAAGTACTATTACACTGAGTGCGCACGAATGTGGCGCGTGGCCCTTTTTGTGTAATTTTCTAGACTTAGTTAAGCTTTGTTTGCATGAGGCTGAGAAATATCCTGGAAGTAGATCTCAAGCAGGACTTCAGAAAAGTTGGGAGTTACCACGAATGGACTAAAGTGCTTTTTTTAATTAAATTAGTCTAATATTGTAACACGGATATCTGGCATGCGCAATCTACTACATGGCATTCCCTCTACGAGCACCGTACATCGTACCAACAATGCCGCCGTCTTCTTCTTCTTCTCATACTTGTAGAAGGTGAGCCAACTCTCTTGGCGCTGACGTCAACTTCATCAGAACACACACATTGTAATTCTGTATGTTACCATAATGGTGTACGTGATGGCTAGACTAAGGCCAAGCATATCTTTATTTTATTTTAGGATTTTTAAAAAATATGTATTTCCTGTGGGACGTGAATGTTATTAAGGCCTAAATAAAATGTTGCTGGGGTATTATTGTAGTTACATGCAGTAATATTTTTTTCAATGATTGGTTTGAAATTTGCTTACTTTACCGTGAACAGCCTTTAGGAGCGTTGACGTTCGTGTGCGGATTAAGGTTAGGTTAGCCTCAAATGAAAACTACTCAACCAGTTTCGATGGGACTTCGTAAACATAACCCGCATAAAACACGTCAAGGTAAGCATTTGCGTGGGTAATGAGAGACAGGGGTTGTATTTTAGTTAAACTGTTATCTCACCTTTCACTCCAGAACATGTAAGCGAGAGAGAGAAGTCAAGACGTTGATTAAAGTTAAAGTCTCTGGCGGGGATGTCACCGGTTGGTGAGTTTTCTCAAGGATATCCCGTTTCCTACGCCCTTGCATTCCGGCGCTGCTCCATACTCACCTCGCTTCACCCTCATGGACTCTCAAGACCTCGATGTTAAGAGCCGCCAAAATCTTTCACCCATGCACTCTTTGGCAGTGATGAAGTTAAATGGAGGTGTAACAGTGACAGAAAGCCATGGCGATGGAGACGGGATCACCTCGATAAAACCCACCGGTCGACGGAAGAGTCCGCCAGGTTTCCCACAAGTGAACACCGTGGTTTGACTTTGCCAGGAAGCGAAGCTGGATGCGAGTAATCTGAACACCGCACTACCGCGGCCCATTGTAATACTGAAGGCGATAGTTACTGTAAAGTGTGCTGAGTGGGCCTTCCCGTTGTCAAGATGGAACAAGAGAACATCAGCACTTTGCGGCGCCCAGGCTTGAGCGTAGGAACTACCTGTGGCGACTAAGCCACTGTAGCATATTTAATGAAGTAAACAAAGGCCACTGCGCAAACAATCCCTCGACGAGCCTATAGCGAAAACTTGCAGTATGTTAAAGTAGGTAGGGATTAACGTCTCGTCGACAACTATATAAATAGAGACAGAGCAATTTTCTCAGAGAAGCAGTAACGAGGAAGGATTCGGCCATGGCCTGGAGCAATCTAGGGAAACCATGGAAAACCGACATCAGGATGGCTGGACCGGGATTCGAACCCAGGTCCTCCAGAATATTAGTCCAAAGTTTTACCACTGCGCCACCTCGTTTGGATAAGTATATTAAGGAGTTATGCACATGACTATAATAACGAGTAAAAGAGTACTTCAGAATACAAAGGTGAAGCAGACGCTTGCACTGCAAACTCACCAGCAAAATGGCGTCACCTTCCAGCCATATGTTGGAACGCCGTCCGCCACTCAGCGCCTGGTTACCTAGTTGCGAGTCGTTAGTCGAGCCAATAAGAAACCTATTCCAGCACACTGTAGCCAATCAGGCGCAAGGCCTGAGCCTCGCGCTGCCAATCAGAGAAGGAGTACGCCCACATCAAAGGTATCGGGTGTGAATGAGTGAGTGAAGAGATTTGGGCGGCTCTTCACATCGAGGTCTTGAGAGTCCATGAGGGTGAAGCGAGGTGAGTATGGAGCATTGCCGGAATGAAAGGGCGGGGGGAAACGGGAGATCCCCGAGAAAACCAGATGACCAGCGTCATTGTCCAGCATGCGAAAATCTGGAAGCGGCCCCGCCGGGAATCGAACCCAGTTCACCTAGGTGGGAGGCGAGTACTCTAACCACTACACCACCGTGCCCCCCTCGCTATCTCGTCTCTGCGTAGTTATCTACTCTGTGACTATACTTTTGACAATTCATTCGGTGCTCTGCCACAATCTGCGATCTACGGAGTATCCAGGAATTACAGGGCCGTGTGTTATTTCCTCTCAAGTGTGCCGTTATGGTTTACAGCATCCATCTTTCTTTAACCCTCGCCCTTGGTTATGACGTCGTGATGACGTCAGGCGCCTGTCCTCCGCCGTTTCAAGCCGGCGGGGGAATGAAGGTGGTGAAGTGGCTGCGTGCTTAACAGCTCTGGACCCGGTGGCTCTTAAAGCCCCGTAACTGCTCCTATTCCAGAGGTCACTAAGGGGCTCGCCAGCGTCCTCGCTGCAAACATTAAACTTATATGACATATTTCGGAATTGTCTTCATTTTTCTGTCCCCCCCACCCCCTCCCCAAGTTCTAGCCTAGCCGACGTCCATTCCTCTTCTTTAATGCCTGAAGTCCTGTTAATAAACAGCGCATTGCTCAGCGGTTAATGCCTTTTACTTCTTTACTCGAGGATTACGATTCTCAGGAGAGTAAAAAAAATAAGCTGCCTGGCATTTGTGGCCAGCACTGCCAAGACGTCGGGTTTCATTGCGNGATTCTCAGGAGAGTAAAAAAAATAAGCTGCCTGGCATTTGTGGCCAGCACTGCCAAGACGTCGGGTTTCATTGCAGCTGTGTTGTGGGTTCTCGTCTCCGATACTGCGCTGATTTTCACAGCAACACTTATCTAAAGTCGGAAGACTGAATAATATTCAACTACAATGTGTGCACTTCGGTGGACGAGTCGCATGAAGCCAAAATAAAAAATGATGAACATACAACTGTTTGCGGTATGGCTTACACATTTCCGATTGGTTAGTTTCAGCTGTTAAGCTGACTTAGTGTAGCTCTTGATCTTCAGAGTCTTCTTGTAACTAAGGAATTGCAAATTCTATCTTCGTGGTGACGTAGAATACTTTGCAAAGTAGGATGTGATAATGAATAAACAGTTCTCTTAATTCTGTCGCCTAGTGAGAGATAAGATATAGGCTATGCACGGTAAAGTGATTACTTCTTGAAGCCATCTCGTTTGGAGTAATAGTCAATAAATATTTTTTATTGAAGCTTTTGGCTTTAACTTTCAATACCGCTGAAATATATACACTGCGTTTATTACTTAGCTGTGTGGCAATATTTATTTTAAAAAGTGACGGGAAAAAAGGGCTGATAGGAAAAAAATTAACTCGGGCCTCAAAAGTGCTCACTTTACCGTGTACAGCCTATAGTTTCGTATGTAACCGGCTCATATATTTTGAGATACAGCCGTCTGAAAAAGTAGTTTTTTAACTATGTTCGAGGGCATGAAAATAATGTTACCGATGTGCGTGAAGTCTTGAAGTTCAATTTCGTCATCGTCTGGAATGTACTTTCTTTTCGTAGGTTAACCTATTAGGGGCACATTGACTAGTTTCTTCAAAAAACGCTGTCTTCACTCATGCTGTAACGTAGTTCAAGTGTCAGGTAAGACGACCGNACATTGACTAGTTTCTTCAAAAAACGCTGTCTTCACTCATGCTGTAACGTAGTTCAAGTGTCAGGTAAGACGACCGCCTTAATACAGTCTTTCAAGCATTCACCCGGTCGATGACGCATTCATTTGTAAGCCGAAGTGTTGCAATCGCGTAATACTTGGTGTGCACTATAATTGCGTGTAGTGTACTTTTTGTAACCAGTGAACAGTTTGTTGCGTGTTCAGAGCCAATCAAATCGAAAGGTGTGGTAATTTTCACAAATCAGATTACTCGTCCGGAAGTTACTCAAGACACTGGGCACTGATTCTTGCTGCTTACAGCACTGGTCATGAATATCCTTGATGTGCGAGATGTTCATGATCGTGGATACGGTATCTCAACGGGTTAATTAAATTATTTATTTTATTTGACATGTTTAATATTCTACAGTTTTTGCAATATATTTAAAGGAGCAACCTCTAAGGCCAAAGTTGCTAAATCATTGCGTACAGAGAGCTTGGTGGATTGATACAATGGTAAGTCACGGCGTATGTGCAATTTTTTACTGTAGATTTAGGTTTAGTTTAGCATTTAGCGTGATAGTCTTCCCAGTTAGCCTAAATAATTTTACGTCAAGGAGTTTTGTAATAGGAGTTCAAAATAGGATATTTGTACACACATGTGTGCATAACAGGCCTATATAAAACACATGCATAATGATGTATTTCGATATATTCTTCTTGTTNTTGTACACACATGTGTGCATAACAGGCCTATATAAAACACATGCATAATGATGTATTTCGATATATTCTTCTTGTAAAAACTGATAAAATAATCTTAGAAAGGTTAGTTAATCTACGAATTCCATTTGCACGTTTCTAAATCATGGCAGATGAAATATTATTGCATTAATACGTAATTAGTGAATATTTCAGTAGTGATAATTATACGTTTTCAGATGCAAGTATTATAATTGCAGATGTTACGTCATTTATACATTTTAATACAGCACACAATCTTCTACAAACTGGGAAAATACATAAACCCTATACCACTGGTCATCGATATTAACACTGACGATAAGTGATCCCAATCTGCCAACCACCCAATCCATCATAGCGCAAGACATATAAACCTACAGCCACAATTATGAAAACACACTTGTTGTTTTTATTCGCATTCTGGGTTCTGTATGTCCAGGTCTGCTGAAGGCTGGTCAGCTGTATGTGGTTCTTCATATGTTTTTATATTTTCTGGTTTTATGCAGTTAAATATTGAGGCTTAGTATATTGTGCTTTTTTTTTTCAATTATTAATTTTGAGTGATTCACGGGATTTATTCGACTTCATTTTGACTGTTCATTTGTTTTTTTGTTGTGTTGATTTTTAACCTACTGTTTTCAGGCTGTTGATGAAGTACATAGAAATTTTCTAGTTAGTATTGACGTTTTATTCATTTGGTTACGATTTGCGGTAGTAATGGAATTTTTTTTTATATTTGTCTAATTATAGTATACTATTTCAAGTTTGGCGAAAAAATTAAGTAATAACTCAGTTTCGAAAAAAAATATTGTGAAAAATTTATCAAGTAACGCTGCTGTAAATAAATATATTTTTATAACATTTCAACTAGATATTGTATTAACTTCCTGGCACACTTTTCATCTTTGAAGGTGGCTCAACTGGTTTTTTAAACAATGAAAATCTTTATATGTCATTTCCGCATAAAGCCATTTTATATAAATGAATAAAAAGAGACGTATAATGACGTGACTGCAATGCCCATATGGAATACACGGCTAGTGGGGAAGAAAACTAAGGGACTCCCAAATATTACAGAACCTGCTTGCACATGCATGTTTAGCGTGTATGTTCGAGGTATGAAAGCACAGTACCACTAAGGGTGCATTTAGCCGTGTGGTCTAGCACCGATGCAGTTCCCGTGCGACGACACATGCAAGACACAGGCTTATGCATGCGTCTAGCCCTATACCTCTGCGTTCATACATGCGCATTAGTCTTTCAGTTCGCACCCATTGATAAGCTTTCAAGTCTCAGTCAGGACTTCGGCTTGGAAAGTAACGGCTGCTCCGGCCTTATCTGAGATAATAACGAGCTCGAAGGGCGAATAAAGGGAGTGGAGGGTTAGTGAGTGTCTTGCAAGAGCGAGTGTGGCGAGGACCATGGCTACCAAGTAGTGTGCTACGGAAAATCTTTACTCGAACGTCTCCAGCGAACTTCGGAATACTTGTCCAGTTGGCTGGACCATCGATTGCAAGGTTGAAGCACGTTGAAGCGCTTCCAGCAGTCACAGTGAGATTTATAGCAACCGGATATAAATACGACAGTTTGATGGTCATTTCAAAGTCATTAGACGCGTATTTTTGTTGCATTGGACGAGAAGACTGCAGAGTTTCTGTGATAATGAATTAAATACGACAAATTTACCAAAATAAAGTGAAAATATAGCTTTTTGTGTTTGTAGTTACAAGCTCTTTTTCCTGACAAACATGGTTCAGTAAAACTTTAAAAGTCGATATATGTAAACAGCTGGTAAACGTATACAAAGCATTTTACAGTTGAAACATAGAAGTCACGTAGTAATGTTTATGTTTGCATTGGAAGAATGTATAATTTGTACCTGACCGTAGAACATGATCAGGGCTTCAGAAAAGAGTGAAGTAATCGAAAATGGACTGTATAGGCCTACTACACATGAGCTTACAACTAAGTAGGGCACACACTATATATATGTAGGGAACATACTATATATAGTATGAGCTGGATATGAAGCCGGGACTTTGTGGTGTGAAGTTTAAATTCCTAGCGACCTCGGGCGACTAAAGATGTGTGTTTTATTTTTTATTTCCTTAGATGAACTTGAACGACACAAAAGCAGAGGAATATTTATAAGATAATGTTATTTTGAGTGTGACTCTGAAGAACATGAGCACACTGGATTAGGGAAGATGTCGGAAACGTACGGAGCAGATGTCACATCTTGAATCTGAGGTTTCATTTACAGATATAAAGTAAATCGCTGGAAGCGTATCTGGTGTCACGTCTTATAATTGTCTCAGAACTTTATTCTACGAGAGACAAACCAGGATTTGGACACGTATATTTCTGTTAACACTTTAATTCGCAATGTCAGCATGTCGTACAGACAATTATTTATTATAATTGCCTCATTTTAAGATACAGTATAGCCTATCTACATATCAGTTTTAATTCTTTGGTGTGATAAGTAAGGGGTGTACGATGAACAATATAGCCTGCAAACAGTATACCAGTAAGTGCGACCGAAATATCTGCTCGGCCATACTTAACATATGAGTAACTGAGTATGACGTAGTGTTATGATGAGCTTGTGCTATGGGAGCATGTGAAAATGGTTGCACTCTGGAACTCAGCGAGCCACAAACATAACATTTTGGTATAAATGATGAGTTCTACTTAGATAAGTGAAATCAAAGAAATGTAAAAAGTAAACTACAGCATCTGACGAAATGCTCAGCTTTACAGAACCGCAGGTGTTTCGTATCTAGCCTGTTGTCACTGATGATTTCGCCAGGTAATTTCACCAAGTGTAGAATAGTCGGAAGAGTTCAACAGCCTCGTAAAAAACTTCGTCTTTATCGCGAGTAATTAACTTTTTTGAAGGGTGTTCACGGTAAACTGAGCACTTTTGAAAGCCCTGCTTAAGATCTGCTTGTATGCACACTGCGTATTATTCCACCATATGTAAAACTAATATTGCCTTGGGCCTAATCACTTTATTCGTGCATTAGTCAAATTGATACCTGCCAAATGCTGAAGTTTGGAAGTAGGTATTGATTCTGCTCTGTGGCGTGAGGCGCCAGCATTTAGATTCTCAGGAGAGTAAAAAAAATAAGCTGCCTGGCATTTGTGGCCAGCACTGCCAAGACGTCGGGTTTCATTGCGGCTGTGTTGTGGGTTCTCGTCTCCGATACTGCGCTGATTTTCACAACAACACTTGTTTAAAGTCGGAAGCCTGGATAATATTCAACTACAATGTGTGCATTCCGGTGAACGAGTCGCATGAAGCCAAAATAAAAAATTATGAACATACAACTGTTTGCAGTATGGCTTACACATTTCCGATTGGTTAGTTTCAGCTGTTAAGCTGACTTAGTGTGGCTCTTGATCTTCAGAGTCTTCTTGTAACTAAGGAATTGCAAATTCTATCTTCGTGGTGACGTAGAATACTTTGCAAAGTAGGATGTGATAATGAATAAACAGTTCTCTTAATTCTGTCGCCTAGTGAGAGATAACATATAGGCTATGCACGGTAAAGTGATTACTTCTTGAAGCCATCTCGTTTGGAGTAATAGTCAATAAATATTTTTTATTGAAGCTTTTGGCTTTAACTTTCAATACCGCTGAAATATATACACTGTGTTTATTACTTAGCTGTGTGGCAATATTTATTTTAAAAAGTGACGGGAAAAAAGGGCTGATAGGAAAAAATTTAACTGGGGCCTCAAAAGTGCTCACTTTGCCGTGTACAGCCTATAGTTTCGTATGTAACCGGCTCATATATTTTGAGATACAGCCGTCTGAAAAAGTAGTTTTTTAACTATGTTCGAGGGCGTGAATATAATGTTTCCTGTGTGCGTGAAGTCTTGAAGTTCAATTTCATCTTCGTCTGGAATGTGCTTTCTTTTCGTAGGTTAACCTATTAGGGGCACATTGACTAGTTTCTTCAAAAAACGCTGTCTTCACTCATGCTGTAACGTAGTTCAAGTGTCAGGTAAGACGACCGCCTTAATACAGTCTTTCAAGCATTCACCCGGTCGATGACGCATTCATTTGTAAGCCGAAGTGTTGCAATCGCGTAATACTTGGTGTGCACTATAATTGCGTGTAGTGTACTTTTTGTAACCAGTGAACAGTTTGTTGCGTGTTCAGAGCCAATCAAATTGAAAGGTGTGGTAATTTTCACAAATCAGATTACTCGTCCGGAAGTTACTCAAGACACTGGGCACTGATTCTCGCTGCTTACAGCACTGGTCATGAATATCCTTGATGTGCGAGATGTTCATGATCGTGGATACTGTATCTCAACGGGTTAATTAAATTATTTATTTTATTTGACATGTTTAATATTCTACAGTTTTTGCAATATATTTAAAGGAGCAACCTCTAAGGCCAAAGTTGCTAAATCATTGCGTACAGAGAGCTTGGTGGATTGATACAATGGTAAGTCACGGCGTATGTGCAATTTTTTACTGTAGATTTAGGTTTAGTTTAGCATTTAGCGTGATAGTCTTCCCAGTTAGCCTAAATAATTTTACGTCAAGGAGTTTTGTAATAGGAGTTCAAAATAGGCTATTTGTACACACATGTGTGCATAACAGGCCTATATAAAACACATGCATAATGATGTATTTCGATATATTCTTCTTGTTAAAACTGATAAAATAATCTTAGAAAGGTTAGTTAATCTACGAATTCCATTTGCACGTTTCTAAATCATGGCAGATGAAATATTATTGCATTAATACGTAATTAGTGAATATTTCAGTAGTGATAATTATACGTTTTCAGATGCAAGTATTATAATTGCAGATGTTACGTCATTTATACATTTTAATACAGCACACAATCTTCTACAAACTGGGAAAATACATAAACCCTATACCACTGGTCATCGATATTAACACTGACGATAAGTGATCCCAATCTGCCAACCACCCAATCCATCATAGCGCAAGACATATAAACCTACAGCCACAATTATGAAAACACACTTGTTGTTTTTATTCGCATTCTGGGTTCTGTATGTCCAGGTCTGCTGAAGGCTGGTCAGCTGTATGTGGTTCTTCATATGTTTTTATATTTTCTGGTTTTATGCAGTTAAATATTGAGGCTTAGTATATTGTGCTTTTTTTTTTCAATTATTAATTTTGAGTGATTCACGGGATTTATTCGACTTCATTTTGACTGTTCATTTGTTTTTTTGTTGTGTTGATTTTTAACCTACTGTTTTCAGGCTGTTGATGAAGTACATAGAAATTTTCTAGTTAGTATTGACGTTTTATTCATTTGGTTACGATTTGCGGTAGTAATGGAATTTTTTTTTATATTTGTCTAATTATAGTATACTATTTCAAGTTTGGCGAAAAAATTAAGTAATAACTCAGTTTCGAAAAAAAATATTGTGAAAAATTTATCAAGTAACGCTGCTGTAAATAAATATATTTTTATAACATTTCAACTAGATATTGTATTAACTTCCTGGCACACTTTTCATCTTTGAAGGTGGCTCAACTGGTTTTTTAAACAATGAAAATCTTTATATGTCATTTCCGCATAAAGCCATTTTATATAAATGAATAAAAAGAGACGTATAATGACGTGACTGCAATGCCCATATGGAATACACGGCTAGTGGGGAAGAAAACTAAGGGACTCCCAAATATTACAGAACCTGCTTGCACATGCATGTTTAGCGTGTATGTTCGAGGTATGAAAGCACAGTACCACTAAGGGTGCATTTAGCCGTGTGGTCTAGCACCGATGCAGTTCCCGTGCGACGACACATGCAAGACACAGGCTTATGCATGCGTCTAGCCCTATACCTCTGCGTTCATACATGCGCATTAGTCTTTCAGTTCGCACCCATTGATAAGCTTTCAAGTCTCAGTCAGGACTTCGGCTTGGAAAGTAACGGCTGCTCCGGCCTTATCTGAGATAATAACGAGCTCGAAGGGCGAATAAAGGGAGTGGAGGGTTAGTGAGTGTCTTGCAAGAGCGAGTGTGGCGAGGACCATGGCTACCAAGTAGTGTGCTACGGAAAATCTTTACTCGAACGTCTCCAGCGAACTTCGGAATACTTGTCCAGTTGGCTGGACCATCGATTGCAAGGTTGAAGCACGTTGAAGCGCTTCCAGCAGTCACAGTGAGATTTATAGCAACCGGATATAAATACGACAGTTTGATGGTCATTTCAAAGTCATTAGACGCGTATTTTTGTTGCATTGGACGAGAAGACTGCAGAGTTTCTGTGATAATGAATTAAATACGACAAATTTACCAAAATAAAGTGAAAATATAGCTTTTTGTGTTTGTAGTTACAAGCTCTTTTTCCTGACAAACATGGTTCAGTAAAACTTTAAAAGTCGATATATGTAAACAGCTGGTAAACGTATACAAAGCATTTTACAGTTGAAACATAGAAGTCACGTAGTAATGTTTATGTTTGCATTGGAAGAATGTATAATTTGTACCTGACCGTAGAACATGATCAGGGCTTCAGAAAAGAGTGAAGTAATCGAAAATGGACTGTATAGGCCTACTACACATGAGCTTACAACTAAGTAGGGCACACACTATATATATGTAGGGAACATACTATATATAGTATGAGCTGGATATGAAGCCGGGACTTTGTGGTGTGAAGTTTAAATTCCTAGCGACCTCGGGCGACTAAAGATGTGTGTTTTATTTTTTATTTCCTTAGATGAACTTGAACGACACAAAAGCAGAGGAATATTTATAAGATAATGTTATTTTGAGTGTGACTCTGAAGAACATGAGCACACTGGATTAGGGAAGATGTCGGAAACGTACGGAGCAGATGTCACATCTTGAATCTGAGGTTTCATTTACAGATATAAAGTAAATCGCTGGAAGCGTATCTGGTGTCACGTCTTATAATTGTCTCAGAACTTTATTCTACGAGAGACAAACCAGGATTTGGACACGTATATTTCTGTTAACACTTTAATTCGCAATGTCAGCATGTCGTACAGACAATTATTTATTATAATTGCCTCATTTTAAGATACAGTATAGCCTATCTACATATCAGTTTTAATTCTTTGGTGTGATAAGTAAGGGGTGTACGATGAACAATATAGCCTGCAAACAGTATACCAGTAAGTGCGACCGAAATATCTGCTCGGCCATACTTAACATATGAGTAACTGAGTATGACGTAGTGTTATGATGAGCTTGTGCTATGGGAGCATGTGAAAATGGTTGCACTCTGGAACTCAGCGAGCCACAAACATAACATTTTGGTATAAATGATGAGTTCTACTTAGATAAGTGAAATCAAAGAAATGTAAAAAGTAAACTACAGCATCTGACGAAATGCTCAGCTTTACAGAACCGCAGGTGTTTCGTATCTAGCCTGTTGTCACTGATGATTTCGCCAGGTAATTTCACCAAGTGTAGAATAGTCGGAAGAGTTCAACAGCCTCGTAAAAAACTTCGTCTTTATCGCGAGTAATTAACTTTTTTGAAGGGTGTTCACGGTAAACTGAGCACTTTTGAAAGCCCTGCTTAAGATCTGCTTGTATGCACACTGCGTATTATTCCACCATATGTAAAACTAATATTGCCTTGGGCCTAATCACTTTATTCGTGCATTAGTCAAATTGATACCTGCCAAATGCTGAAGTTTGGAAGTAGGTATTGATTCTGCTCTGTGGCGTGAGGCGCCAGCATTT
>NQII01011358.1:0-39161 GCA_002778355.1 Clitarchus hookeri
GTGCCATTATGCAAAATATTATTACACTGAGTGTGCACGAATGCGGTGCGTTGTCCCTCTGAAATTTTTTAGTCTTGGTTTAGCTTTTTTGCATAAGGCGGAGGAATATTCTTGAAGTAGAACTTCGCCAGGGCTTCAGAAAAGTGCAAAGTAACCGTGAATGGACTATATCTGTGGTGCAGGTAGTAGCGAAAATTTCGTAAATCCAGTATAGCGTGTCTTGAAGCGCAGCCAGCCGGCTGCATCAAACGGAGATGCAAGCATTTGAAGGCGGGCTGTCATACCTTGTATACCAAATCTGTATAACAAAGATAATAGCAATTTTTTTTTTGTGCCTGAGAAACTTGCTTAACACATACATCATAACTTTTCGACACATCAGTACTAATACCTCCAATGTTCCTGAAAGCATGTCTTGGTATAAAACGTATGACAGCTAATCCCTGTAATAGACTTTAAGAAATGNACCTCCAATGTTCCTGAAAGCATGTCTTGGTATAAAACGTATGACAGCTAATCCCTGTAATAGACTTTAAGAAATGTGTTTTATCGTCGTGCTGGTGTTGCTATTAATTATATCAGCCAAATTGATGTTCGAGATATTATATGTTGGAAGACATTTGCTCTTCATGAGTGTGTAATAAATCAATCTGCTGTTGTATGNTTGATGTTCGAGATATTATATGTTGGAAGACATTTGCTCTTCATGAGTGTGTAATAAATCAATCTGCTGTTGTATGTATAGCTCAAGCTCATGTTTGGTTTTCACTTAAAAAGGTGAAGTTGGAATTGGCTGATGAAGTTTTGTTGTTNTATGTATAGCTCAAGCTCATGTTTGGTTTTCACTTAAAAAGGTGAAGTTGGAATTGGCTGATGAAGTTTTGTTGTTACATAAATTAGTTGGTACTACTGGTGATATTCATATTTTGGGCCACGTACACTTTGTTTACAGTACTTAAATAAAATTTAACTATTAATAACAGTTATTATCAACTTACCTGCCAATCCGCCTGCACCAAACATACTGCCGAATGATAGCAGGCGGAAACAAGATGGTGGATGGACACAAGATGGTGGGTTGACACAAGATGGCAACCGCAATCAAGATAATNTAGCAGGCGGAAACAAGATGGTGGATGGACACAAGATGGTGGGTTGACACAAGATGGCAACCGCAATCAAGATAATAGGCGGAAACAAGATGGCAACCGCAATCAAGATAACGAGTGGAAACAAGATGGCGGGCAGAAACACAATGGGTTACAAAGGTTANACAAGATGGCAACCGCAATCAAGATAACGAGTGGAAACAAGATGGCGGGCAGAAACACAATGGGTTACAAAGGTTAAGGTCAAGGACACAAAATTGCGGTCATTATGTTATTCAAGATGGCCGTCGGCGCTATAGCACCACAGCCTCCAGCCCTTGTGCTGGAATCGGCTTTACCCTATCACTATGACCCCGCAATAGCAAATAAATATTAGTTTATACAGCTGGTCCGCAATACTATCCTGTGTCGTCGGACTTTTAGTTCATAATTAGCCAAGCTGCCACTATACCTATTTTCGATTTTTGAAGCATTTAAGAAATATTTTATTATTAGGTACTTACTACACATCACCACCACTAGCAGCATAGCTGTGATTTAATGAATATAATGTTTGCCCATACATNACTACACATCACCACCACTAGCAGCATAGCTGTGATTTAATGAATATAATGTTTGCCCATACATATCAAGCGCAGTGATTTTCAAATTAATCCAAGCCAGGAAGTGGTATAACTTGCGTACAAGACAACATGACGGCCATGCGCAAATCTTTATTAAAATTATATTTGGTTTTGTCAGTAAATATTTTGATTATTGAGAAAGTGGTACAGAATTCACTTTATGTATATNATTAAAATTATATTTGGTTTTGTCAGTAAATATTTTGATTATTGAGAAAGTGGTACAGAATTCACTTTATGTATATTACTAATATGAATGTAATTTTGATGAAAATATAAAGTAAATATACGAAAATGCGATCAGTTAAGGAGAAGGCAGATGATCTCGGGAAATACAAAATACAGNGAAAATATAAAGTAAATATACGAAAATGCGATCAGTTAAGGAGAAGGCAGATGATCTCGGGAAATACAAAATACAGTCCTCGTATTTCGCGTAGCTTCGGATTTGCCGAACGAACAATACGGTGCCTAGACGAAGTGTTCTTCGGCTGTAACCAGGAAATTACTGTTCCTGTGGTAGTTGGGATATCCACGCAACGTATACGTGTTACTTCAAACATGGAAAAGTAGCTTCAGGCTTCCAGTTACTTTAAAGCTAAAATTAACTTTTTCCACAAAAAAANGTTACTTCAAACATGGAAAAGTAGCTTCAGGCTTCCAGTTACTTTAAAGCTAAAATTAACTTTTTCCACAAAAAACAAACTAAAATAATTTCGTAAGGTTTTTTATGTTAACACAAGTATAAAACGCTTTTTATACATGACATATNTTACTTCAAACATGGAAAAGTAGCTTCAGGCTTCCAGTTACTTTAAAGCTAAAATTAACTTTTTCCACAAAAAAACAAACTAAAATAATTTCGTAAGGTTTTTTATGTTAACACAAGTATAAAACGCTTTTTATACACGACATATNACTAAAATAATTTCGTAAGGTTTTTTATGTTAACACAAGTATAAAACGCTTTTTATACACGACATATTTATAAAAACAACCAATCACGTCTAACAGGTTTTTTTTTGTTCAAATGTTTGATTAAAAACGTGGCAAGACATCGCGAGAAGACTGTAATGGGCATGGAAACAGTTCGTTCAGGAAAAAAAACATTCAAATCACGTATTCGAATAGACGAATGCCACCTGCCTTGATTTGTCAAGAGCTTAAGTTCAGCTGAGTGAGAGTTCTCGATTCTTACAAGTATTCGATTCCTGGAAAAATTTGATTCTGCCCAGCACTAAACTGCCCATCTTTACTGAAAATGTTTCGCTTCATCGTTTCCGTTGGCATGCCTTCACGCCTAGCCGCGGCAGAATGCAGATACGTCCGGTTGTCGCCCAAGAGTGACACCTCACGTTTAAAACAGTGTTTTGTGCACATCACAAGCTATAGCCGCAGCAGCAGAAATGTATAGTACAGGAGTGTCCAGCGGTCTTTTCTGCAATGGGCCGCGACCCTTATTGTGAACTTACTTGCCCGTGGGCCGCAAACGTAAAACTCACAATAGAATCAAATGCATAGAAAACAAAATAATACGTATGATCTAGTTTTATTAATACAACACGATTGTTTTGTAATTCTGTTCGGAGAAAACGTAAATGACGAAGAACTAAATTCTGGGAAATTACACAATAACAACTTACCCATGCTACAACTGAAATAAAGAAACACATATAAATAACAAAAGAACATGAATACCTACCATGTATTTCAGCTTCCTACAACCTCACTGTAGGCACACAGAAACTTTCTAACTTAAATTACTCTCTCCAAAACAATAGTGTCACAAGTTTAACTCTTTTTTATGCATGTACAATTGCCTTACTGGTTTTTTATAGGACTATTTTGTAAAAGCTGTTCACGATAAAGTGAGCACTTCTGAGGCCCTAGTTACTTTTCCCTTTCAGCCATTTTTTACACTTCAATTTTTTTTTTTTTTTTTTATTAAATATTGCCATATAAGTTATGAACACAGTGTGTATATTCCACCGCACTCAGTAGTTAACGTCTAACGCTAAAATAAAAATATTGTTTTTAAAGAAAGGGCTTTCAAAAGTGCCCACTTTAATGTGAATAGCCTCTAAACATATATTAAAATAATTACCGCCTGCCCATTACTACCGTTAGTAATAGTAGTTTTTCAACAAGCGCCTTGTTTAAAAATTGTAACTGAAAACTGCACACAAACGTTGTTGGCTTAACAGACTGCAAAACAGCTGATAGCTGTGGTGGAGAAATAAACACTGAATAACAATTGGCACTGCATGTACATTTCTGGAACTCTCACAATTTACTGCACATGTGAAACAGAGCACAACGTGTTAACAGGATTTGTTTGTGCCGGAATATTCCAGATTTCTGTAACGTGTTTACCACAGATTTATGGTGACCTCCACAGCTCAAACCACTATGTTTATTTTTGATTGTATCAATGTTTGAGGATTTGGAAGATCCCAAAATGCCTTAGAAGCATCACTAAAACTTCATAATTACCACATAACTCTACGTTTGTGTTCTTTGTGGTTATTTGTTATTAGTTTCATTCAAACATTTTATATATACTAAAAACTGTTACACTGAAAGAACTAACAGACCTGGACTATACCAGTATTACAATTAGCTCTAAAAGGAACAATTATATGTTAATGGTAAATTCTGAGGAATTCTGTAGTGCACAGGGGTACAAGAACAACCCATTTGGTAAATTTGAGACATTATCCTATTTTCGCATTTTCATGACAATTTCTTTGATCAGTACCTCTTAAAAATAGTGGCCACAGGCCACGCGACTAAGGCAGAGGTCATTAGTTTATAGTAATGTTATAATTTTAAAAAATAGTAACTTTTTACTAAAGCTGTTTGCCACTGATTGTGACTGCAATAACTATTTTTAGAATGGAATATTTCCGGAGGTGGAGGATCTTCCAAAAATGTACCTTATTTTATGCTGTTAATGCAGTTTTTATCCAATGTTATGAGATGTATCGTTAGAAATCATTCTTTACATTTTATCCTGATTCAGACCACCAAGTTACAAGACCATTATATTTATTTCGAATTACAATTGTTACTAGACCTATACGTAAAACACCTCGTAACGTGATAACTAAAGGTGCTGAGAAGAGTGTGGTCATACGATTTTTGAAAATGTCAAGAACTGTGTGCTTAGCCTATGCAGTAATGAAACATGCCCTAGATTTTTTTCGAGCTTAGTATGAAATGTTTTAAAGCAAATAATGTATTTCACTAATGTTTTCACATTGGTCCTGAAATAAATTATTAAATAATAAGTCATGTGATCTATATTATATATGCAACATTTTAATTAAGTATCAAGGATATTTAATAACTAGCGAACCGGCCCGGCTTCGCCCGGGTACAATTGAGTTTTACAGTGATACACTAATAAATAAATTTGGGAAAAGACAATTCATTTATGTGAAAACAGAATTATAAAATTATACTATGTTGGTCTAGGTTTTTAACTGATTACAGCAACCGAAAAGGAAGGAAATATTTTTTACCCGACAGCCAAGAAGTAGAGTAATGTTTTTCGAGTGTATATGTGCAACTATTGCGTAGTTTCCACATTTCCGCTTTCCAGCGCCGATGTATGAAAACCAAAACGTGAGTTTCATCAAGTTGTGGCTTTAGAAAAAAGTGCACCTAGGTACTACTTTTTGCGCTTGGCTGGGGGATCTTAATCGATCACCAAAGTTAGGCAACGTTCCCAGCGGCACACAATTGGATAGGTGACCGTTTAGTGGCATAACATCTGAGCGCTTCCGGGCTTCGGAGGGCACGTTAAATATTCTGCCCCGGTTTTTATCGATTGATAGCAGTCGTTAAGCCATTTCAGAGGTCCTTGGGCGGCCTGATAAACTGACACCAGAGGGAAAAAATATTTCGGCCATTCACCAGAAAGCTTAGTGTATGTTGGTATTACACGTTCCCAGCCGTTGCAGAATTACGTTTTGTTGTTATTCCACAGGAACCGTACAATTTTCCGGGATAAAAAGTATCCTATGTTTTATCCCAGGACCTACATACCAAATTTCATCAAAATCCGTTCAGCCGTTATAGAGCTGAGTGATAACAAACATACACACACGCAGACTTTCGAATTTATAATATTAGTAGGACAATTTTCCGGGATAAGAAGTAACATATGTCCTATTCCAGGACCTAAAGTACCTCACATTTTTATTCTTCCGAGAGAAACTAATAAATATTAGTTTTTTTTTTTCTGGCAAATAAAAATGTGTCGAAAAAAACATCATTGCCTATTTTAAAATTGATTTGGGATACCAGTACCCGAGTACCCATTTGATACTTAATTAACATGTTGCTTATATGATATAGATCCAATCACATTTCAGTTATTTTAAGATTAGTATATTATTAGTAACTTACCTATAAGGTATTTGATGAGAAGAACCACTACTTCTTCGTCTTCTAAAACTCCATAAACACCAGACGAAATGGCTGACACTTGTTTCTCCACAGTAGACATAAGACATGCGACGATCGACGAAAAGCGCCAATCTTATTCCCTGTTGCATATGCGTGTTGCCGAGGAAACCCGAGCACTAGCGTCCGTAATCGAACATTTCCTTAGTCTTAGTTTTCCGTGAACAGCCTATATACTCCGGTATAGTAAGATTCCAAATAACTTTTACAGTATGTCTGCGTGATGTAGAGAAACGAGAGAGAGAGAGAGAGAGAGAGAGAGAGAGAGTGGTTGTCTCAATTTCACAAAGTGAGAGCGCGAAAGAGCGCGAAGCAGTGCTCTCGCCAGGTTGTGCGAATAAGAGCTCTCTCGAAAGAGTGCTCTTTAGATTGAGACGACCAGAGAGCGTTCTCTGTGACGTGTTCGCTAGAGCGAGAGCACCGGAGAGCGCTCTCTGGGCCTAGCGGTGATTTCCTAAGCAGAGATGATAAAGGTGTGAAGTGAAGGACACGTTGTAAACCTCGTCACACAGCGCTTGTACTCGGGGGTGCCGTGATCTCACAGTTAAGACCATGTGTCACGATAAATTTATATTTCATTGTCTGAAAGATATTTTTATAAGGACCACGTAAATGTAAATATTTGTCGCCAAATTATTATAGTTTTCAAAATATAGCACAGAAAAGTAGAAAATTTCGGGGTATGGGACCCAAATTCTATGCTCCTAATAAACTTTGGCAAATAAATCACACGTCATGTGTACATCATATATACAACATATTATTAAGTATCAAGGATATTTAACAGTCGGTACTCGGGTACTGGTATCATGAATCTATTTCAAAATAGGCATTAATGTTTTTGCAAACACATTTTTATTTGTCAGAGAGAAAATAATATTAATACTAATTACTTTCATTTGGAAGAACAAAAATGTGTTTTCAAAAACATTAATGCCTATTTTAAAAGATATTAAGGGTCCCAGTACCTTAGTACCGACTGTTAAATATCCTTCATACTTAATTAATATGTTATTTATATTATATAGATCACATGACAGATGACTTATTTGGCGAAATTAATTAGGAGCATAGAAACTTGGGCTCCCATATTCCGAAATTTTCTACTTTTCGGTGCTATATTTTGAAAACTGTAATCATTTGACTACAAAAATTTACATTTATGCGGTACTTAAATAAATCTCTTTCAGATAATTAAATAAAAAATGATAGTGACATATGGCCTTAAAGGGCGTCGGGCGTGGCTCGTACTTGACTGGGTGACCTCCAAGGAATGTCACGTTGCGTTGGCTCGTGTACACTATATGCAGCGGTAGACATTATTCTACTTGTAGGGCACAGAGGTGCGGTCCGCTGAGGGCGAAGAACTCTGGCTACGTCGGAAATGAAACTTAGTTGCATTTAGATTATAGACGTTGTAAGAGTGTTTGGTGGTCAGTTGAGTTGATAGATTCGGGCGGCTCTTAACAACGAGAGCCGATGGTGAATTGAGGTGAGAATGGAGCAGTGCCGGAATGCAAGGGCGGGGGAAACCCCCGACCAGTGGCATCGTCCGGCACGATTCCAACTTGCGAAAATCCTGAGTGACTCGGCCGGGGATTGTGGCCTCGGTGGGAGGCGAGCACATGGTGGTCGGCAAGTAGTAAACGATTATGATACATTACATATTTAGGAAAGAACCAAATACGTCATCCATGGTCGGATTTTTCAAAGGTTTGAAAAAATGTGAAAAAACAGTAAATATACTTTTTGTATCAAACCTTAAAAAAAAACCACCCCATGAATGAAATTCTTGGTAGTTTCCTAAATATGTCAAGTATCGCAAGCGTTTTATACTTGTGTTCACATAAAAGTAGCCCTACCTTAATTTTGGATCTTTCTAAAATTCACTTAAAGTAGTTCCATGTTTTAACGTTGAATTTAAAGTGTTAGGTTAATATTTGTAAGCGACTGAATTGGAAATATTTAATGCTTTGATATACATTTCACACTATCAAACATACTTTGAACTGTTTTGGTAAGAAAATCATAACAAGGAAATTTTGAAAACGAGACATAATTGAACAATTTATGCGCCCTGTGGCTGCTCTCTTTATATATAAACAAGTGCTTGATAATAGAACCAAATACGGAGCGGAAACGAAGGTAAATAAATAATTTCCAGGCTATAGTTGTTTGTAGCATATAGGCTATTTCACAAGTACACGATAACGCAGAAGCCATAGCAAGNTTGTTTGTAGCATATAGGCTATTTCACAAGTACACGATAACGCAGAAGCCATAGCAAGCATAACCTTAGAGTGTAACATTATGCAGATTTTTCAAGCATGTGATGGGTAACAAACTATACGCTGTCGTTTTTATATTCTATTTTACTATTTCCATTATATTACTATTATGTATGATAATTTTGGGCAGAAGAAGTAAATTGGTTACGCTACGTGCGTGTAACATGTGNTTGTTTGAAAAAAAATGTAAAAGTATGATTTTAAGCGGCTCCAAGCTTCAAGAAGTAGTAAAGCTAATATTAAGAACCAACGGAGTGCGCTCAGTGCAATAAAGAGGACCAGAGAAAATATTGGTTGAGAAATTGACTTTCAAAACTATGTGTTTGCTAGGATATAGCAAGGCGTTTGCTATAATGGTGTAAGATCCTCCTGTTCCAGAATAGCTGCAAGGAAGATTCACAGCTAAGTAACGCATTCTTTTAGTTGCAGATGGCAGCAGTTTTTATTTAATTCCTGCTAAGTTTGTTTTCAAGACTCTGATTAACTGGTGTTTTACTGAAAGTTCCTGAGTTTATGCCCACTCAGGTTTTACACATATTAGAGTATGAATGTGCATATGCCTAGTAATGCATTTACATAGCTGACAACTCCACGGTTGCACTCATTAATAAAGTGATCAAATCGTTTAATCAATTAAAAATGTTTTATGTAAAATATAGTTTGGGTAATGAGCGCACTCTCTCTCTCTCTCTTCTCTCTCTCTGGTTTTTTTTTTAAATTTAAAGTTTATATGAATACTTACGACTTACTGCGACGAAAAAACCTTATCGAAATGACACGGCGAGGAAAATAAATTATCACATTGAAACCTGGTGGCCAATACAGGACCACAGATTTTAAACCTGGGTTTGTGCAGTTGTTTGACCACTCGCCTCCTACCATGAGTTCAATGCCCAACAGACCACATGTATAGATAACTTAAATTATCGGGGACAATTAAAAAACTAATGAAATACATAAAACTACTTAAAAACAATCTAACTACTTTAAAATGGGAGCGACCAGAGAGGGCAATACTTTACTAAATTATGTGAGAAAATAATAGAAAAATAATTTTTTTTTCTCATCAGCAAAATTATACAATATTACGCCTCTCTGATCACTGTACAAATGAAAACACGTTGAACTTATCTGTCAAGATGATTGCAGCTCGTAGGTGCCGCGCCGCATCTCCTGAGACGGTTACTGTTAGCAGTCCGCGCACACGTAATTAAAACGTTTGCCAAAAGCATGGAAAAACCCGGCCCAGTCTCTTATTCACGTGAAGTTACTTTGTTCCACACTATTGAAGCATTTTGAAATTAAGAACTAACACTGCACACTAATTACTTCCTTTTTTTCTTTAATTTTTTATACCAGCTTGGACGCAGCGAGCCAGCTCATCTCCTTCCCAAAATATCAAGATGGTGTCTTCTAACGTTCTAATTTTCTCAAAACGTTCTAGAACTCCTTGATTCGATAANCTTCCCAAAATATCAAGATGGTGTCTTCTAACGTTCTAATTTTCTCAAAACGTTCTAGAACTCCTTGATTCGATAATGACCTATCACGAGCCGAGTTTGCAATCACGTACTAAAACTATCAGAATTAATCCAATGACCGTAATAAAAGTAATCTAAAAACTTTTATTAGTGAATACAAATTATTTTTAAATGCTAAACCGGTGATTATTCGAACCATGAGTTCAATGCCCAACAGACCACATGTATAGATAACTTAAATTATCGGGGACAATTAAAAAACTAATGAAGTACAAAACACTACTTAAAAACAATCTAACTACTTTCAAATGGGAGCGACCAGAGGGGGCAATACTTTACTAAATGNGTACAAAACACTACTTAAAAACAATCTAACTACTTTCAAATGGGAGCGACCAGAGGGGGCAATACTTTACTAAATGATGTGAGAAAATAATAGAAAAATAATTTTTTTTTTCTCAAAATTATACAATATTACGCCTCCCTGATCACTGTGCAAATTAAAACACGTTGAACTTATCTGTCAAGATGATTGCAGCTCGTAGGTGCCGCATCTTCTGAGACGGTTACTGTTCGCAGTCCGCGCACACGTAAGTCAAACTTTTGCCAAAAGCATGGAAAAACCCGGCCCAGTCTCTTATTCACGTGAAGTTACTTTGTTCCACACTATTGAAGCATTTTGAAATTAAGAACTAACACTGCACACTAATTACTTCCTTTTTTTCTTTAATTTTTTATACCAGCTTGGACGCAGCGAGACAGCTATCTTCTTCCCAAAATATCAAGATGGTGTCTTCTAACGTTCTAATTTTCTCAAAACGTTCTAGAACTCCTTGATTCGAACATGACCTATCACGAGCCGAGTTTGCAATCACGTACTAAAACTATCAGAATTAATCCAATGACCGTAATAAAAGTAATCTAAAAACTTTTATTAGTGAATACAAATTATTTTTAAATGCTAAACCGGTGATTATTCGCTTTAAAACAAATAGGCCCTATTATATTTGTTATAATACGTTCTTTCTAGGAAAAAATAAATAAAAAATGTTATGAATTGGATTGTTGGTACCACAACCAGCGGCAGCACTAACGAGCGCATTATGGAGGTGGTACGTCACAAGTATTCGTTACCGGCCGCTTTGCTACAATGGACCCAACTCCTCAGCGCTGTGTTGGGGAGTGTCCTTGTTCTCCCCTCTACCTTCTTCGGGCGGTCATTTGAAACGCCGCGCAAAGAGAAGCTAACCCCCTCCTTCCAGGTGCACCAATTAAATTGTCTTCCTGAGCCGTGCTCGCTTCGATGTCTTCGTAGCGACAAGTGACGGTGCGTTTTTAAACCACGCCCCAATGGCCAACAACAGGCCAGTTGCTTTCCCGCCTGCTTTGCTTTTAACGAATCAAGCAAGTTTTTTTTAAATGGCTGGGAGTAAACTGTTTCTTACATTTTTCGAGCAATGCGAATGAAAGCTGTAGTGCCTCCCCTTAACTAAAAGGGCATTCTGAATAGAAGGGGAAGTGCCTAAACGCCAAACGAACCCCTCGCGTCACCTGACCATATCGCACGTTGCTGCCCCTACTGACACGTCAGACACAAAAACCTCTGTCTAGAGGGGGTAAGGAAGAGGTTTAAGGGCAGAAAATGTACTGCGAAAGCGTCAAAATTCAATTAAAATCTTTCACAGGAAAACAATTTTTATCGTGTATAAATAATAATCTCATCAAACAACGATAGTTGTGTTCAGAATCATGGTTTTTTTTAATGAGATTCTAAGTTATATTTTTACAATCACGTATATATGTTAAATATTTCACACAAAAGATCTACAAATATCACGTGTGAGTCAGTATTATACTAGTTTTCTGTACTTGGACGTACCAAATTCTTTAAATTTGCAGTTTAAAATCATTATATGAATATAAAATTATAGTAAAAAGATATAATATCTGTAAATAAATTTACAATTTATTGCCTAGAATATATTGTTCTTTTGTTCTGTATTATGGGTCGCCACTACTGAAACACACTCGAATTGGCTTGAAAATTTACAAATTAAACTATTAAAAATTATTCTTAAAATTTTATAGGGCGATGATTTTTTTTTTCGGTTGTAGTCAAATTCTCACTAATTATAAAACACATTCTTAAAAACAAAGACGTACAGCACTGGATGTATTTCTCATATAAGAAATAATTTTTCTGTTTTGGACTGTAATGTGATTAACAAGCAGGAAAAAAGGCCGGCGGGTTCATATAGGCGAAATACTGCGCCCAGAAACTGAGGGCGGCAAGGCGGTCAATGGAATATCTAACAGTCTTTAAAATTTGGTCATAAAAATTTATAAAAGTTATATAACTGATCTGATCAATATAAAGTTTATTTAAGGTAAATTATTATTTATATTGTCTAGTAACATATTTATTGCAATCTATCATTGGTGGAGTTTAATATTGCAGGAAAAGCCTACCCGGTATGTAATTGGATAGTGTGTNATGTAATTGAATAGTGTATAAAGTTGAAAAACTGCTGACTCGTGAAGACGACTAAGGATGTTAATGTTACTGAGCTGTGTAGTGAGATACAAGTTGTTGCAAGAAAGGTGTCTCAGAAAGTAAAATCAGAGGACTTTTAGATTACATTTGTAAGTCCATCTGACAAGGTAATGTGCCCAATTTATTTATTCATTTGGAATTTTGCTGAATCTGCATGTATCTGTAGTTACCGGTGAGTACAGTTTTTCTGAGGTACAGTTGACTGAAAAACACATCCACTCGTCTATGAAAAAAGGAGCCTAGTAGGATTGTCAACTTATCTTTATAGACAAAACCATTGACTTAAGTGAACAAATTTTAACTTCTACAAAGGTGCAGGGGAAAAAAGTAATTAATTAAATCATNACAAAGGTGCAGGGAAAAAATTAATTAATTAAATCCTCGGCCATTTTATTGTTGGTTCTACTACACTGTGTTAATATTCTTGCGTGTATCACGCGTTTATGAACTATTGTTCAACATCTGCACGCCGGTAAGATTGTACGATTTACTGCAATAAATTATACAGGCCTTTACATAATGTTTAGGTTATGTGTGTTTTTATTTATTTTATTTAGAACTACGTAACTGATTTTTATTTTAAATGTTTCGAAAGTATACAGCTAAATCTAAAAAAAGTTTATTAGTGAGACTTTTCACTATTAGTAGAAGTGAGTGTTACCCGAGACAAATTAAAAAAAAAAGAACGCTAACGGGAAAGGGGGAGAGGCGTCTTTCGCTTAGGACACGAAGTTATTTTGCACCGGCCCTGGCAGACAGTGTTCACAGTTACAAACTACAAAGAATTATGAATGATTGTGTTGTGTAATTTTGCACTAGTAAGAAAACTATGAGTGTAATCTTTGGTAATAGCTGTCTGAAACATTTGTAAAGAATCTGTAAATTTTCTAACTTAATTTATAAAGTCTACCAAATTAAGCTATATGTCTCCGGTGCATCTAGCCGTATCTAAGTATTGTTTTCTCAGTGCGTTATTTATGTAACTCCTAATCATGTTTGGTAATCATGTTTCGTTAGTATGTAATTATTGTAGAAACCGCGAGAAGTTAGTACAGAGCCGTTACTACTGTTTAAGATGCTGTTACAGCAAGTAGTTAAACCTGCTGAGTCGCTGACAGCTGCCCGGTAATTGGAAAATCACGCACCTCTCTTCCTCGGCAGTAATTTTCGTTGGTGCTATTTAATCTACAATATGTTTTTAGTTATATATTACCTTCATTTGCAAAATACGCTTTACAGGAAATTCTACATTTAGTAATTTANTACAATATGTTTTTAGTTATATATTACCTTCATTTGCAAAATACGCTTTACATGAAATTCTACATTTAGTAATTTACAGTTTATTCTATTTCATGAACGAGTACACCTTTCTGACAATCAGTGAGTGTGTAGTGATGTATCATAAATGATATGAACAACATTCCACCTAGAACAACTTAAATCAGCCGATGTACGTCACCTTAGCTGCATTAAACAAAGCTCCTTGAAACTTTTTACAGACTAAAAAAGGTAAGGGTAACATACACTATTTCTATATGCATGTCACCACTAATAACGGCCTCCTTCCAAATTCCTAACCTAATGTTCAACAATTTGCCGCCAACGTGCAGTGCAGAAGATTGGCCGGAAGTAGANGCCTCCTTCCAAATTCCTAACCTAATGTTCAACAATTTGCCGCCAACGTGCAGTGCAGAAGATTGGCCGGAAGTAGAATGACGCAGGCGCCACACAGATGCGAATTCTTATAGGGGTAGGAACTTCTTGTTTGCTCATACTGCGCATTGTAGAGGTATCGGAATGTGGCCAGTTGAGTATGCTTGTTGTGAAGCACGGCCACAGGCGCCATTCCGGCTGTGGTACGGTAACAGACATCATGTGTGAGGGTTTGCATGTAGTGAATAGATAAATTGCTGTATTATATCAAGAAAAAGAATGGTAATGGACATAACGACAACAATCAATATCACCCCCCCCCCCAATTATGAATTAAATGTTTTATGATATAATTCCAAACATTTAAATAAAAAAATTATTTTTTTCTGTATTTTACGTTTCACGTAAGAATTTTTTCCTGTAGTTTAAAAATATTGGGGCCCTGTTTCGTTGTCAACACGTAATTATACCTGAGCGTTTTTACATTATTTAGTATTCTGTTTGTATTTCCACTGCCATATCTGTGTTGCAATTATTTGCGGTATTACGCTCGTACAAACAGCAAAGTCGCTAGTTTATTGTTACTGTGAACCACAATCACACATTAAAGCTGATTTTTCTTAATGTCTCGTCGTTGTCGTGGATGTGACTGTATAGGCCCACTTGTGCGATTGCAACTTGTAGAAACGTTTCTGGACTTGGCAACAGTGCGTTAAGTTTTCATAGATTTCCAGACGACCCTGCAATTTTTATACAGTGAGTATTAACTTGTAAGCGACAAGACAAGTTCAATCCTAAAAATGTAAGCATTTGTTAGGATCACTTCGTTTCCGAAGACTTCGAAAGAGATTTACAAGCGGAACTTGCAGGTCAGAAGAGAAGAAAAGCGTTAAAGCTATGTTCTCTACCGCATAAAATTGAAAACACGTCCCGTGACAGAGAATAACGCCTCCATTAGCAAACCGTAAAGAGAAAGCTGTAGAAGAATTGCACGATTTGGTAAAAAAAAAAAAAAAAAAAACGTAAGTTGTACGATTCCTTACACAGTTGTGCCGAAAATGACGAACAACGCGCTCAGATATGTCACTCAGTCACAGAAGAAGAGATAGAACAGAGACTAATTTGTCAGCGAAACTGAAAGCCGTGGAACAAGAAATGACTATTGAAAATTAAAGTATCTGACCTAAAAAAAAATCAAATAAAATGGAGACGAGAATCCGAAAATCGTTTGGAAAATGAAAAAAAAATGTTGAAGCAACAGCTGTTGCAAATTAAAATTTTGCATGAGCGTTATCCAAAATTAGTCAAAAACGAAATGCTGAACAATTCGAAAAACGTTTTCGCTCGTAAACCAATTAACAGAATACCAACTAAAAATAATTGTCGCTGGGAAAAGAAGACATGGNACGTATTGCGAAGGTTTGCCTGTTAAATACGGCGTGTTTTTAAATATATGACTGTCTGCTTTCTTTAAAATGTTTGTATATATTGCGTTTCTTACTGGCTGTGTGTGTGTTTTTTTTTAATGTATGCTACAAACATATATGTACGTATTTGGATTTTAATAAAAAAGGTGCCAATAAACCTATGTAATGTTTTTTTTCTGTGCATTGCCACGTGTTTTTTTTTTGCTGCCTGAGAGAGAATAGAGGCTTCCACTTTTGAATACTGTTCATACATGATACTNATGTACGTATTTGGATTTAATAAAAAAGGTGCCAATAAACCTATGTAATGTTTTTTTTTCTGTGCGTTGCCACGTATTTTTTTGCTGCCTGAGAGAGAATAGCGGCTTCCACTTTTGAATACTGTTCATACATGATACTTTCAATTTTATATAACTAATCAAAGTGAGTTTTTAAAAACCTGTGTCATGCTTTTTTTAAAATACTGTGTAAAGCTGGGCTGCGATAATTGAAAGTAATATATTCAACACATAAGAAACTAACACAACATATTTTCTAAATAGTTTTTNACATAAGACACTAACACAACATATTTTTTTAATACTTTTCAATTAATCCAGTACTTCTTTACTGGGCTGCGATAATTGAAAGTAATATAGTCAACACATAAGAAACTAACACAACATATTTTCTAAATAGTTTTTCAAAATTATGAAAAAAATTAATAATAAGACCTAATCAAAATAAACAATTCAATGTGCGCGGCCTCGCACGATTTAATGACTAGAGGGTTTAATTAACTGTCAAAAAAAAATAGCTGCCGACTTGTACTGACTGCAAACAAACATGGCCGCTGCTCNAAATAGTTTTTCAATTAATACTTTTTTAAATTATTATTCTGCTAATCAAAATAAACAATTCAATGTGCGCGGCCTAGCACGATTTAATGGCTAGAGGGTTTAATTAACTGTCAAAAAAAACAATAGCTGCCGACTTGTACTGACTGCAAACAAACATGGTCGCTGCTCCTGCTGCTGCTGAGGTGGTGACGTCAACATGGCTGCTGCTGCTACGAAGGGGTGGCACCATCCAATATGGCCGCCGATAATTTAAAAATTTTATACTTATATTACACATACATTTTTTTATTTACTGGCTGGCAAAATGGCCGTCAACTTTTACTTACTGCAAACATGGTCACCGATAATTTTAAACATTTTTTATATAAGTTTTTACATAACTTATTAATTTACTGGCTTACAAAATGGCCGCCTACTTGTACTAGCTGACAAAATGGGCGACATGCATGCCTCCTACAATACATTATTTTTTAAAAAATTTAATAAAATTTTTACATAAGTTTAATTTACTGGCTGGCAAAATGACCTCCTACTTGTACTAGCTGACAGCATGGCCGACATGCATGCCTCATACAATACATTATTTTTTAAAAAAAATTTAATAAAATTTTTACATAAGTTTNGCCTCCTACAATACTTTTTTTAATTTAATAAATTTTTTACATAAGTTTTTACATAACTTTTAATTTACTGGCTGGCAAAATGGCCTCCTACTTGTACTAGCTGGCAACATGGCCGACATGCGTGCCTCATACAATACATTATTTTTAAAAGAATTTAATACATTTTTACATAAGTTTTAATTTACTGGCTGGCAAAATGGCGGACACTGGCTGCCAACATGGCAGACACTGGCGGCCAACATGGCCGCCAACTGGCTGCCAACATGGCGGATACTGGCTGCCATGACACTTTTTTTTCATGACTTTTTTATGCTCTTGCATTCATCTTTGACTCCGCGGCTCCGCACCATCGAACCTGCGTTCGAAGGTACATTATCTAACTACTCATTATGGATCGAGGACTGCTTCAAAGTGGAAACAGCCTATATTTTATAACTTATAGATTGAAAACTGACAAAAGAACTGTTTTTCGAAGTAACAAGAACGCTTGAAGAAATGTAATTTTCTTTCGCTGCAATTGTGACATGGGCGAAAGTAATATAGGCTTATGAAAAGAATTGAATATATCATCATCCAGCACAACGTTTGAAAACCCTCACAGTACCAATCCTGTGTGGGTTTTCGCAGATATGCTATATGCCATTAAATTGTTATGAAACAGTATTTTGTATTATGGAATACAACTCTCGTGTGGGAAAGTTGTTACGTGCAAGTCATCGTTGAAAACACGGAACTGAAATTTGTCTCCAAAACTTACACCTCTTCTCATCCAGTTAAAGGGAAATACTCGCCAGGAAATAAAATTTGCTGTACAACTGTTTTCGCACCACACAGAAACACGACATTCATCAAAATATCCTGAACACCTGGCAGTCGGTTAATTTTTTTAATTAGCACATTTTGCCTCAGAAATGTAGCATTTTGTGATATAGCTTTGTGCTGTTTTCGTAAGAAGCTTCCATTTGCCACATATTACTATACTGTTTCATTATTGGTCGGAAAAATAGACATACATGTCTATTATGCGCGCGGAATATGCAGTTCCAACTCAAGTGCCTAGACTATAAGGTCGCTAGAGGTTGTAAACTACTATTTTTATACTTGTTGATGAGAACTGGAAATAAACCAAAGTTCAGTTTTACAGGACACGTGATGCTGGAAGTAGTGAGTGAGAACACAAAACTTAATAACACGTTATGAGATAGTAATGAGAAATTCCTTAGATTCTGAGCAAGAATGTGACGGTATCGACATCAAAAAATTTGAGTGCACGAATCGGCTCTCATGAGATCGATGTTAATAGCCGCCCGAATCTCTTCACTCGCTCACTTAAGTGCAGGATATTTGGATAGGAATAGAGTATGGAGCTAGAAAAAGTCCGGACAATTAAATTACAGAATATGTAATCACCGCCAGGCTACCCCAAGAACCGATGTTGGTGTACCTAAACACTTTACAAAATATTTCAAATATTAACGTATTTCATATTTTCCTACCTGCTCGCGTCAGCACTGACACATTGCTTTGCTGTGACTTATTCGCAGAGATCTTCCATCTTTCATCAGTCCTCAACAGTATTTGTTATTCTTCTTTAATATTTGTGCCTACATTTCAACTGTTTAACTGCCGTTGCATTTATAAATCCATCCGAAAAAAAAGTTCTAAATGTAAATATTATTTCACTAATAATGAATTACATGATTTGTTAGCAGCTGTGAAATACCACAGTATTATCATTAGAATAACATATTTCGTCGAAACAGGCGTTTGATATTTATGAAAACGTTAATAACTAAATGTAATTGTTAAGCAGGAAATTAACACGTGCCCATCGCATACATCCTGTGTCGAAATGTTATTTTTAAAAAATGTAAGTATGAACGATTCAATAGGAAATTAAATTTCTATCCAAGGTACGACTGGTTGTAAAGCATCAAACACTGACTTGTCACGTGATAACTGCAGAGTATTTTCGCAACAGGTCTGAGGGTCGAAGTACAGGAAGTACCGTTAGCAATAGTTGCACTCACTTCCGGTGGCTCTGAACTCCGGTCTTTCACCCCCTTTCCACACACTTTTTATTACTCTTTCACCACCAAATTGTATGCGCTTTTTTCCAAAAACTTATGGTGGGTATCAAGAGCTTCAGAAAAGTGTGAGGTAATCGTGAATGGACTATACTTACATACAATACTCTTCTGGGTTATCGACTTTTCTCTATACGTGTTTAGGAAACATGTGAACAAACTCGGAATCACGTACCCAAGTTTGTGCACATGTTTCCTAAACACGTTGTGTTTTACATAACATGCAATTTAAATTTTGATCGCATTAAAATTAAATTTATAAGAGAAGTTAAAAAAAAGTCTTAAGCGGACATCATGTTCATTACTCATTCACTCACTTCTATAAACGGTGAAGAGAGGTGAGTATGGAGCAGAGCTGGAATGAAGGGTTGGGGGGGGGAGATCACCGAGGAAACCCAGTGACCAGCGACATCATCCGGCACGATTCCCACTTGCGAAAACCCGGAGTGAACCGGTTCGCCTTCGTGGGAGGCGAGCAGTCTAACCGCTTAACTACCGTGACCCCTATGTTCATTACAGTGATTTACTCTTTGAGGGTTGCCGATGTAATATTAGGTGGCAGAGAATCTTCGACCATGTCCTAGGNTTCATTACAGTGATTTACTCTTTGAGGGTTGCCGATGTAATATTAGGTGGCAGAGAATCTTCGACCATGTCCTAGGAGACTGCGGATGTCGTAAAGTTGCGGCAAAACACGTACAACTCAGGTAATTGAGGCGACATTAAATACACAGACAGAGGAGAAATGATGAGGCGGTGCATTTGATTCCTTCGATNAACTCAGGTAATTGAGGCGACATTAAATACACAGACAGAGGAGAAATGATGAGGCGGTGCATTTGATTCCTTCGATGTGAACGTATCCATTATGTGCGCGAGGCTCCGGGAACGTGTGTGATTGGCTGCTGCGTTATTAGCTGGGCTGCCGGCTAGCGAGTAGGTTATAATGTCCTCACATGTTGCTGCCCGCGGCCGCCATCTTGCTATTGTGTTTGGCGTCTGTTTAACCTCTGNTAGGTTATAATGTCCTCACATGTTGCTGCCCGCGGCCGCCATCTTGCTATTGTGTTTGGCGTCTGTTTAACCTCTGTATTCCTAAGTGCTAGGCCTGTGTGATGTTACGCCGGCGGCTTAGCACTCTGTCGAGTCTATGTACAATTTGCGAAGACTCAAGAAACGTCACGGATTCATTCGGCAACAAGCCAGTCTCCACAGGCTTTTGTGCATTAGAACATCAGTTTTTAGATCATTGGCGATCATCAACGTACGCTGAGTTAAGGTTGATTTTACNTGTGCATTAGAACATCAGTTTTTAGATCATTGGCGATCATCAACGTACGCTGAGTTAAGGTTGATTTTACTCAGGTTAGGAACAAAACGAGTTTTCTTGTGCCAGAGTTTGACTCAGGGGAAATTTTTGGCCGCTAGGGGCACNTAGGTTATAATGTCCTCACATGTTGCTGCCCGCGGCCGCCATCTTGCTATTGTGTTTGGCGTCTGTTTAACCTCTATATTCCTAAGTACTAGGCCTGTGTGATGTTACGCCGGCGGCTTAGCACTTTGTCGAGTCTATGTACAATTTGCGAAGACTCAAGAAACGTCACGGATTCATTCGGCAACAAGCCAGTCTCCACAGGNAGTCTATGTACAATTTGCGAAGACTCAAGAAACGTCACGGATTCATTCGGCAACAAGCCAGTCTCCACAGGCTTTAGTGCATTAGAACATCAGTTTTTAGATCATTGGCGATCATCAACGTACGCTGAGTTAAGGTTGATTCTACTCAGGTTNGTGCATTAGAACATCAGTTTTTAGATCATTGGCGATCATCAACGTACGCTGAGTTAAGGTTGATTCTACTCAGGTTAGGAACAAAACGAGTTTTCTTGTGCCAGAGTTTGACTCAGGGGAAATTTTTGGCCGCTAGGGGCACNTACTCAGGTTAGGAACAAAACGAGTTTTCTTGTGCCAGAGTTTGACTCAGGGGAAATTTTTGGCCGCTAGGGGCACACTGTTCCAACAAGCTCACGTTTTATTAAAATTTTAAGCTATGTGAATAATAAAAGAGACAGATTTTACTTAATTACATAGTTATTTTATATTTGATTTATGATGATTGCAATTATTTCAATTGTTAGCGTAGAAAATAGAAAAAGCCGGTAGACATGCGAAAGCAGCGCTTACACAGAGGCGACAAAATGTTGTTGCCGGACTAAAAGCACAGAGGTTGCCAACCTGAGTATAATAGACCTCAGCTGCGNACAGAGGCGACAAAATGTTGTTGCCGGACTAAAAGCACAGAGGTTGCCAACCTGAGTATAATAGACCTCAGCTGCATCATCTAGACGGAGATCTCGAGATATACACACGACAGAAACGCCGCTGGATGAGGAGACAGGACGGACGTGTAGAAGCGGCGGCAGATAAGTTATCGTATGATGATAACTGTAGGTGGCATAGTTGAGTCAGCATTTGCTATGAGCTCGCGTTCATGCTGACGAACCACGCAAGAGTAAATCTTTCAATTGCAGCTTGGGTCTGTTGGGTGTTGTGTTGGTACACTGTTTCAAGTACTTATTAAAACAATTTTCTCATTGCCTCTGGTTTTAACCAATGAAACAAAGCTACTGAAACTAGCTGATTTTTGAACTCTCATTATAAATGCTATGTTCGAGCCCTCCAACACAGCTAAGTACGGCTTTTTCCCACTGCCGTATCTCATAATATTCTGATCGGAAACACGCGACACTATTATAGCGNCACAGCTAAGTACGGCTTTTTCACACTGCCGTATCTCATAATATTCTGATCGGAAACACGCGACACTATTATAGCCGCCTGCACTGAACCTTCCTATAGACTCTTGAAGTACCATAGGTAGATGCAGGACGGCGGATACACTGCACGCAAGTTCAGTGCCTTGCACGTAGGAGTGATGGGGCACTAGGTACACGTGTCAGTGTCGCCCTTATTGCTCGCTTGCTTNAGTTCAGTGCCTTGCACGTAGGAGTGATGGGGCACTAGGTACACGTGTCAGTGTCGCCCTTATTGCTCGCTTGCTTCTGACTCACGCGCTAAAAGCTCCAAGTAGGCGGCGCCCTTGAAATGAACACGGTGGACTGCATATCGTGTATCACATGTAACTGGGACAGTCAGTTCGCCTTCTCATAGGCTGACGGCTAGCCAATTCTGCGACTTGTAAGTATTGTTACAAGACACCTTAGGTGCGTATCCTAAGGGATGAAGATCTTAATAATAATCAAATAACTACATANGTAAGTATTGTTACAAGACACCTTAGGTGCGTATCCTAAGGGATGAAGATCTTAATAATAATCAAATAACTACATCTTATTTTAATTTATTCACACAGCTATTATTTATAGCATATATCTATCTATCTCCACTATTGCCTTTTTTATTTCTCNTTATTTTAATTTATTCACACAGCTATTATTTATAGCATATATCTATCTATCTCCACTATTGCCTTTTTTATTTCTCAATGAGTGCAGTATTTCACGTATATCTCAACTGTAATTAAAGTCCTTCTCAATCTCTCTTTTTCGTTTTAGTCAGTTCACATTCACCATTAACACGTGTTTAGTCTGTCGTCTGTTGCCATCATTTGCAATGTCTTACGCTCACGCATACAGTCCAATAGTCCAGCTTGCTAGTCGCACTCTTCACTGCGCCGATGCTCGCAGTCGCAGATTTTAATCCCGTTGGTCACTTCCGGCGCTACTCGTTGCTCTTTTCGCTCGTCGTCTATCGCTCGAGGTCGCGCAATCGCCCATACTCCAGACACTCGTCAACTCTCGGCTCGGAGGCCTGTCGCCAGCTTACCTTGCAACGCTTCACCGCGCGTCACTCAAGGCTCCCTCCATATACGATCTTAGTGTACATAATGAACGTGTAGGTGTCAGTATGAAAGGATNCGCGCGTCACTCAAGGCTCCCTCCATATACGATCTTAGTGTACATAATGAACGTGTAGGTGTCAGTATGAAAGGATATATTCCTACGAAACGTTTCATGGTCATCGTGTACGAGCAACCTCGACGTGTACACACTAAATCAGAATCATTCATNATATTCCTACGAAACGTTTCATGGTCATCGTGTACGAGCAACCTCGACGTGTACACACTAAATCAGAATCATTCATTTCTAGTACAATTATTTTATAGAATCTTCAGTGAATGAGCTGTTACTGACTGGCGTGTCAGTGGGATGCACTGACGTTGTACTGCCAGGCCAGTAAAATTCACTAGGATTCAGTAGAAATCACTGTTTAATCAGTGAATACCAGCAACTGAAATAATCAGTAGAGTTTTACTGATTCAAGTGGAGCCGTTTCAACAGACATGAAGTCAAACCAGTTGATTTGGGGCATTTTTAACTGTTTCCATTTTGAGTGTAGATGTGTACGAAATGGCGATATTTTATTACGTGTAGTGTATGTAGGACCTTTAAGTCAATATAATTGTCGTGGGAAAGAAGAAGTAATACGTTACGTTTGTTTATATATTTTATTTCTAAATAAAACTGACCGTTTTTATTTTCCTTTATCAATATTGAAATAATACGTCTATATTGAATGCACAATGTGTATTTTTCCACCATTTGCAAGATTAACATTGTCATAGGCCTTATCACTTTATTCTAGCTTCGGTTTAGTAGAAACAATCGTACGCCGTTTGATTTTGCTGAAGGTGAATCTGAATTAGTATCAGGTTTATAAATTTAAAATTATAAATTTAAAAAAAATAAATATTTTGGGAATTTGCATATTCTTACACTTAAATGTATTTTAAAAAAGCAAAACGTCTATTCCATTGCTAATGGCAGTTCAGTACATTTGCAGGGTGTAGCAACCATGAAATTTAAAGTTGAAAATTTTTCGTGGAAGATGCAATTTCAGCTGTTTAAAGAGTGATCGTATCCGGTCATACTCGGTATTGATTTTCTGGGGAAGACACAGTGTTGTGTAGACGTGAAACATACATGTTTGTGTTTTTGGGAGTACTGCAGGAAAATACAGATAGTTAAGTTAGGGGAGCAGTTGGAGGCAGAAATAGAGAACATTAAAGCTGAGTTACAACGAAGTTGGGTTATTACAACAAACCCCCGATAGTGTTGTAATTGAGAGATCACGAGCCCGTGTTTCCGGTCCCGTACAGAGCGCCTCCCTCCGCCTAACGTCTCTCTCTATCTTTAAACAAATTTGTGGCGGAATAAAAACAAGAAGGTATTATTGAAGACTCGTGCAGTGCGTAAGCGAGCGCGTCATTTCTTATTCCGATNTGGCGGAATAAAAACAAGAAGGTATTATTGAAGACTCGTGCAGTGCGTAAGCGAGCGCGTCATTTCTTATTCCGATAAAACAGCCAGGGAAATACCGTCTTATTAATGACTATAGGTTAGTCAATGAGAAAATNCGTCATTTCTTATTCCGATAAAACAGCCAGGGAAATACCGTCTTATTAATGACTATAGGTTAGTCAATGAGAAAATGTATATTGATTCAAACCCAATTATGGTATTAGACACGGTGTTACAGTATTTGAGTAAGGACAAATATTTCACCATTTTGGACCTTAATTCTGCGATTTTACAATGAGAGCTGCACCAAGATTCTAGAGAACCTTTGGCGTTTTGTACCCCGTGGGGTCTTTATCAGTGGACAGATGGGAGTCAACTGCGGTCCTCAAGCCATGTCGCGGGTTTCCTATCAAGTTATAGGCAAATATGTTCATGACTTTGTATATTGATGACGTGTGCGTATACAGTAACACCTAGGAGCATCTCACCCACAAACGTTTAGGCTTTGAAAGAATCTGCGTTGTCGGTGAATCATGACAAAATAAATTTGGCAGAATAGCATGTCAGGTATCTAAGCTTCATCATTTCCAATGGTCAGTTGCGTATTGACCCAGAGAAAATTAAAGCCATTGTGAATTTTACAGTTCCTAAAAACACGAGAGGGGTTCGGCGTTTGTTAGTATGGAGGCTTTTTACGGGAAATTTATACCGAATTTTTCAAATATTACAGAGCNGAGAGGGGTTCGGCGTTTGTTAGTATGGAGGCTTTTTACGGGAAATTTATACCGAATTTTTCAAATATTACAGAGCCTTTCAATTTTTTGAAGAGGAAACACACATAGTTTGTGAGGGTTGACGACTAACAAAAAGCGTTTTAGGCATTAAACGACAGTTCAACACAGCCACCAGTTTTGCAATTGGCAAATTTTTATGAGAAATGTTATATTGATTGCGACGCAAGTTGTGTTGCTTTAGGAGCGGTGCTCAGCCAGAAGAAAGGCGGTGATTTTGTTCCCGTGGCGTACCCTTACGCTAGTAAACTTTTGATGGCTGCGGAGCGGAAGTACACTATCTACGAAAAGGAGTATCTCGCTTGCATATAGGGAATGGAGCATTTTTCTGATCATTTAAACAATGCGCCATTCGAGTTGTTTACGGACAACCATGNGAGAAATGTTATATTGATTGCGACGCAAGTTGTGTTGCTTTAGGAGCGGTGCTCAGCCAGAAGAAAGGCGGTGATCTTGTTCCCGTGGCGTACGCTACGCTAGCAAACTTTTGATGGCTGCGGAGCGGAAGTACACTATCTACGAAAAGGAGTATCTAGCTTGCATATAGGGAATGGAGCATTTTTCTGATCATTTAAACAATGCGCAATTCGAGTTGTTTACGGGCAACCATGCTTTAAGCTGGCTAACCAGCTGGACAGCAGGCGCGGTTACTAGTAAGACAATCTCGCTTTAAATTCCAACTTCACTATATCAATGGCAAAGATTCGGTAGCTGATGCGCTATCGCGTATGTTTTGCAGCGACGAGTTTGAGGTGAATGTAAGTGATCCGAGTGAACCACAGAAAATAAACGTAATAAAATAAATAGTGTCAGATGACATTGAAATCACAGGATTTTTCAACACCTTGCAACAATTTTCTGATGTTTATTTGTAGATATTAAAAAACAGCAGAAAAATGACGTAGAATGCCAGCAAATAATGTCAGATCTAGCTCAGTCAGGTTACGTAGTTTATAAAGGGTTCATTGGCAAATAAGGGAAATTCGGTGTGTTTGTACCGGTTAATTTAAGACCGCTGGTGTATAAGTATTATCACGAGTCTTTTTTTGGAGGGCATAAAACCATTTCGCATACAACTGAGATTTCTACCGGGCCTGATGTGCGAGAAGACATCGAGACACACTCTGTGACAACAGTATTCACAAAATGTTTACCTCGCACTTTTAATTACTTAAATCACTTAACTGAGTGCTTGCCAGTTAGTGTGCCCATTAAAATACACGTAGTTAGAGGCAGTGACATTTTTCTAATGTTGATTTCAAAAGTGCTCGATTAAGGGCCCCGCCCGCCTGCGCTTGAACTGCGTGCAGAGAGTTCCAAGTCCTGGCTTTTCGACGAAACTATTAAACAACGTGCCCCCAGCATGTTTACTCACGAAAAGATATCGTGCCCCAGACGAGGAAGGAATGGTACTTTAAAATTACTACGCATGCTGTAAATATTATTTTGGAGCCCTCGAATATAGTTAAAATCGCTTTTTCAGACTGCCGTATCTTAAAACATACGAGCCGGGCAATAGTCAAACTACTATAGGAGCCTGTGTTGGACTTTGATAATGACTTCTAAAGCGACATGGCCACCGCTGAAAGTGTCATAGGTAGACGCAGCACCACGAGAACACTGCACGCCAGTTCACAGCCCTGCGCGTAGTGGCGATGGCGTTCTTGTAGCACGTGCCAGTCTAACCCTTCACGATGAAGACAGGCAGAACCCTATAATGGGCCCTCCTGTTTCGAGCTTTTTTTATCTGAGTTTGATGTAGAGAAGCGCGGGAGCTATAAGGGTCACACTGGCACGCGCTACAAGTGCGCCATCGCCGCTACGCTACTTTTGTGTATATAACGCGTATATTTTGAGATACAGCGCTTTGCAAAAGCTGTTTTTAACCATGTTGAAGTGCTCTGAAATGGTATTTATAACGTGCGTGACATATTGAAAGTAATCGACAGGCGTAGTCTAAAGTGTGTGTTCTTTTCAGCACATTGGACACACGTTTTATAGTTTCGTAAAAAACGTGGGTTTCAAGGACACCGCAACGCAGTTTGAGCGTCAGGCTAGCGGTACGCTTAACCGTGAACAGCCTATAGTTGTGTGTGCGTGTGTGTGTGTGTGTGTGTGACGACGGCAAGTTAGCTGTGAAGGGGATGCAGGCAGATCTGCGTGCTGGGCTGTCTCCCACGTCCCTCGTACATTCAGCACCGCGGGAACACGAAGACGTGTAGCAGCANACGACGGCAAGTTAGCTGTCAAGGGGATGCAGGCAGATCTGCGTGCTGGGTTGTCTCCCACGTCCCTCGTACATTCAGCACCGCGGGAACACGAAGACGTGTAGCAGCAGTCGCCGTGCGTGGGAAANTGTCTCCCACGTCCCTCGTACATTCAGCACCGCGGGAACACGAAGACGTGTAGCAGCAGTCGCCGTGCGTGGGAAACTCGCCCGTACCAACCTCAGGCGTCTCCCCCATCTACCACGGGGAAGAAGAAACCTGGGAAACTGTAAGACAGAAGTAAAGAGGAGTACTGGAGTATTGCACCTCACTGTACTGCATGTAGAATTCATTACAAACTACTGCATACACACACTACTAGCATCTTCAGAGAACTGCGTTTTATGTTGCTTATGAAAAAAATATGTACTAAGTAACACTAAAATATGTTCTGATGAAAGGTATTTATTACAAATTTAATATATAAATAAATATATAGAATGTATTTTAAATAACATTTTAAGCGTATATCCATTCTCTATTCTTCAAAAAAGCACATTTTAGGGGAAATGTTCAAGCAAAACCATTATAACAAAATTCTGACAAATGTTTATAATAATTAATCTTATGAAATACATTTCAGTGAATTAAATAATTCTGTAGCTTAAATGATTAATTACTCTGTACGAAGCTAATTCGTAAACCGCACTGTTTCTTTAGGTAACAGGTAATGGATTGTCTTTACGAAACAATTACACTTGCAGCACTTGAGACCATGAATTGAATTGAATATATTTCAAACGAAAGCTGAGTTCATTCCGACACAACTCAAGCTGTGTTGTCAGCTCAAATGTTGCGACTCAAGCCTGTTAGCTTCCTTCAGAATTTTCCTTCCCCTTACTGAGAAATTAGCAGTNTACACTAGCAAACGATTAGGTATAGCACAGAGCAAAACACAGCTTACCTTGAAACAGTTCACCACATGCCGCTGCTCTCGACCCAAGCCTTGGCCAGTCGAGTCAACTTACTGCCGTAATGCTCAGAAAGCCTGTCGCAGATAATCGATAAGTCGATCGATTTCTACTGCTGACGTACTCCGCTAGGTCGTATGTCGTCTGAGTATTTTCCATTCGTGACGTGAGGAGAATGTCGGCCAGAGCCAGGCAACTTGACTGTCACACTCTTGTTTGAGCACGTGTGCCGCGCTGCTCTCTCGTGAGTGGCCGCAGTACATTCAGATTCTCCCGTNCTGTCACACTCTTGTTTGAGCACGTGTGCCGCGCTGCTCTCTCGTGAGTGGCCGCAGTACATTCAGATTCTCCCGTCTCCACTCTGGTTACTGGTTCCTGCTGCGTGCGCCGAGTGTGTACAGCAATGAGTAAACACCAGCTTACCTTGCAANCTCCACTCTGGTTACTGGTTCCTGCTGCGTGCGCCGAGTGTGTACAGCAATGAGTAAACACCAGCTTACCTTGCAACACTTCACCACACGCCACTGTTTGAAACTGTTTTATGCCAAATTAATTTAGGGCAAGTGACTCGGATCCCAGGGAAGCGTTCCAAAACGTTACTCTGCNTGAAACTGTTTTATGCCAAATTAATTTAGGGCAAGTGACTCGGATCCCAGGGAAGCGTTCCAAAACGTTACTCTGAGAGTAGGCTTTTCTCTCTGTCTGTCCCAAAACGGCAGAGTAATTACTCTGGTCATCTTGCCCGAGTAAAACTTTTACATGCACTATTTCAGAGAGTTACGAAGGGTAACCTGAAAATGGCATTAAAATTTAGTAGAATTAAGCAAATTGAAACGAAATATGGACATTCTGTTTACAGACACACAAGGGAAAATTAAAAATTAGTGATAAAATTCGTATATTTATTTAAAAGTTAACTTTATAAAGGCTATATTTTTAGACATAATGTTTATGATTAATTGATCGCAAGTTAAGCTCTTTAGGTATAAAACTGTTTCTTTTTAAAGAATAATTAAAGAAAGTGAAAAATATATTTTGGAATTTGCATTAGTTGCAGAGGTCGGCGCAGTCGGTTGGTGCGCCGTCAGTCTGGGGTGCGGGAGGTTCTGGGTTCGAACCCCAGGTAAGGCATGGGTGTNTGAAACTGTTTTATGCCAAATTAATTTAGGGCAAGTGACTCGGATCCCAGGGAAGCGTTCCAAAACGTTACTCTGCGAGTAAGCTTTTCTCTCTGTCTGTCCCAAAACGGCAGAGTAATTACTCTGGTCATCTTGCCCGAGTAAAACTTTTACATGCACTATTTCAGAGAGTTACGAAGGGTAACCTGAAAATGGCATTAAAATTTAGTAGAATTAAGCAAATTGAAACGAAATATGGACATTCTGTTTACAGACACACAAGGGAAAATAAAAAATTAGTGATAAAATTCGTATATTTATTTAAAAGTTAACTTTTATAAAGACTATATTTTTAGACATAATGTTTATGATTAATTGATCGCAAGTTAAGCTCAAATCCATATTTTGACAAAGAAAAATTTCTTATTAATTTCTTTCAGAAAAATATATTTTGGAATTTGCATTAGTTAACGAGGTTGGCGCAGTCGGTTGGTGCGCCGTCAGTCTGGGGTGCGGGAGGTTCTGGGTTCGAACCCCAGGTAAGGCATGGGTGTTAATTTAAGTTAGATTGTAAGTTAGTTTGTAAGCCATCCCTTGATAGCCTTCAGGCATAACGCCGGGGACATTAATAATCCCTTTACAATACAATACATCGGTTGCTTAATAAATACGTGTTTGTAAGCACAGTATGCCAGGCTTACTTTTGCTTTGCTCAGCTGTTACTCTCGGAGTAGCAGCTGAGGAAGGGTTAGCAGAGGGTTAGCGCCCTAGCAGAGGGTTAGCGCCCTAGGTGGGAGCTGCAGGTGTGGTGCGTGACAGCTCGGTTCCAGTTTCCTCTACAAATGTTCTAGAAATCCTCCTCTCGATAAATATTTCTGGTCGATACATAGTCTTCATTAATTAATTCCTCAAGTATAGGGGTGAGGACACTCCACATTTAGATTGTTAGTTTTAAGTTACCACTTAATGTACCCTGCCCAGGCTGGTTATGTTGTATAATGCAGTGACGGGACATCACGGCGTGGTCTTAATGTTTCAAACATGAGTTTTCTATTAGCACGGCTCGAAGTATCATGACTGTAATACTTCATCTGGCATCTATCTTTATCGCAGCACCGAGCCTTCACAAAATAATTAATTGTGTCTCCGACCCGGCGAGCGCGTTCCTTGAATTCACGGCGTCGAACTCATGGAATAAAGACTTTAGAAGGCGCGGAAATTAATTCAGTGCACTAGGAGATGTCACTCATCTGCCCAAGTCATCGACCACAGACAAACACAGGAGAGTCNTAATTAATTCCTCAAGTATAGGGGTGAGGACACTCCACATTTAGATTGTTAGTTTTAAGTTACCACTTAATGTACCCTGCCCAGGCTGGTTATGTTGTATAATGCAGTGACGGGACATCACGGCGTGGTCTTAATGTTTCAAACATGAGTTTTCTATTAGCACGGCTCGAAGTATCATGACTGTAATACTTCATCTGTCATCTATCTTTATCGCAGCACCGAGCCTTCACAAAATAATTAATTGTGTCTCCGACCCGGCGAGCGCGTTCCTTGAATTCACGGCGTCGAACTCANACCGAGCCTTCACAAAATAATTAATTGTGTCTCCGACCCGGCGAGCGCGTTCCTTGAATTCACGGCGTCGAACTCGTGGAATAAAGACTTTAGAAGGCTCGGAAATTAATTCAGTGCACTAGGAGATGTCACTCATCTGCCCAAGTCATCGACCACAGACAAACACAGGAGAGTCNCGGAAATTAATTCAGTGCACTAGGAGATGTCACTCATCTGCCCAAGTCATCGACCACAGACAAACACAGGAGAGTCCGTCAATCATACAACTTTCAACCTAAGAAAGCCGCGCCTATAATTGCAGAAATTATAAATATCATTAAAATTAATTTTGAAAACAAAATTGCATTACATACCTCGAAATAGCCCTGTAGTACCGCAGAAAAAGGATTAGCTTTTTTTTTTTTTTTTTTTAATGAACCTAGGTGATTTTCGCACAGTGTCTGTGGTTGTCCTTGAAATTTTTTAACATAATTTCAACTGAACTCTAAATAAATTGAGACAATAACTTCTAGTTCCCTACGATATATATTTTATGAATGGTTTTGGTTTAACTTATTTGTATTTCCTCAAANGAGACAATAACTTCTAGTTCCCTACGATATATATTTTATGAATGGTTTTGGTTTAACTTATTTGTATTTCCTCAAAGTCAGTGAAAACGTAATTTTTAACAAATGTTTGCATATAAACTTTACTAACTAAAATTTTTACCCAAACTGACGTCACAATTAACGTTTGAAAGTTTAACAGTGGACTGACATTCAGNCTTTACTAACTAAAATTTTTACCCAAACTGACGTCACAATTAACGTTTGAAAGTTTAACAGTGGACTGACATTCAGGAGGTCCTAGGTTCGCCTTCCTGAGTTCTGTTTTCCATGGTTTTCCTGATATAACTCCAGGCGAATTCTGGCGTGGTTCCTCGCTACAGGACATGGGCTATCCCTTCCCAGTTGCTGCTTCTCTCAGCAACTTGCTCCATCTCCAATGACCTCGCTGTTTACCAGACGTTCAGCCCTACCTACTTACATTTAACAAAGGCTGGCATCAATGTTACTTTTCTCTTATAGAATATTAATATATTAATAACTCATGTTGATCCTCTCGCCTGGAACAGGGTCGGCATGCATTGTTTAGGCGCCAAACTCCCGACCTGAGCCCTCTCGGCCCACTGACACGTCATTGTGGGGCTGAAGTTCATTAGTTTCCATCGAGTGTCAATTGTATTATTATTATTACTCATTTTCATGTAGGAGCACATATTTTAACGCTTATTTATGTTTTATTTTTTAATTATAATGTTTTCAGTAGTTTATAAAATTATATTTATTTTATACGTTCATGTAGACCCAAAGACTAGGCAGTTTTCCTCATTACAGGTTGTTTCTTCCTTTAACCCCTCCAGGCATGGCGGTCTACCAATTGCACTCCCACAGCAAGTGTTTTTAATAATGTATAATGTACACCGCAGAAAAAACGTACAATAAGCAAATACCTACCGTGTTGGAGACGTCGTAGTTGTTTAAAGTCGCATACATTGTTTTGTGAAATCTAACATACTTCTAGCAACATAAAAAATACCTTTTTATTGGCCCCAACATAAGACAGAGACAGAGTAGTTAATAATACAGAGATGAAACCGTTATTTATACCTCGAACTGCAGCCACACGCGCCAGCAATGTAGCGTCACTAGCCAGCAACATGTCGGAACGCCGTCCGCCAATCAGCGCCTAGCATCTGGTTTGTCAGCCGGCCGCGCTTGTAATGTAAATATGGTGGAAGTGCATACAAGTGTATGTTAAGCAGTGGTGTCAAAAGTCTTAGCTTACCGTGAAGCCATGCTCACTGTCAGAGTGAATGAGTGAGTGAAGAAATTTGGGCGGCTCCTAACATCGAGGTCTTGAGAGCCGATGAGGGNGTGTCAAAAGTCTCAGCTTACCGTGAAGCCATGCTCACTGTCAGAGTGAATGAGTGAGTGAAGAGATTTGGGCGGCTCCTAACATCGAGGTCTTGAGAGCCGATGAGGGAGAAGCGAGGTGAGTACAGACACAGAGTAACCCCGGTTTACAAGGGGGGGGGGGGATCCCCAAGAAAACTCGCCGACCAGCGGCATCGCCCGGCACGATTCCCACATGCAAAAATTTGGGTGAGGTCCCGCTGGGAATGGAACCCGGTTCGCCTATGTGGGAGGGATTCGACTCACATTAGAGGGTTTGTCAGTTGAAAATGAATGCGTAAACAAACACGTTCCTACATAAGTGTCGAGCATGTACTTTGATGGGCAAGTCCTTGTAGGGGACATATCAGGAGACTTAATATCGGAGTGAGTGTGTAGGTTTGTGGCGGGCGGATGCTAGACGCAGGATGTGAGTGCAGTGGTGTGACAGCAGTGGAGACTTGTTGACAGCCTCAGGCGGGTGGCCTGCACCCACGCGCACCTGGCTTGGTCACACGTGTGCGTTGTAGCGTGACAGGCGAGCCAATCATCTGCAGCCTGCCTCCCCCCGAGCGCACTGGGGTGCTGCAGGGGTGCCCAACCCTCCACCCACGCACCCAGGCCACCACTAGCTCTTCGTCATTCATACCGCACCTCTGATACACAACTCTCCTTTCTTTAGGCTCACACCTACGTGCACTCTCTACACAACACTTGTTTCGTAGCCACAGCCAACAAGCTGTAAGCTGAGTAGTGTTCGGCTACAGTCATATGAAACAATTGTGACCTAGGCCAGTAAGACGATTTGCGAATAATTTATCCACTGGTAATATCATTGGTCATTGAGTTTCGCAGTGTGAGTACAGGCCACAAAGTACATACACGTGCGTACACAAAGGTGTACATTGTGTCTGAATGGGGTATTAAGCTACTATTATGGCAATTTATACTGTAATGTGTACAAACCAAAAAACGCCAACTTTATGTCTAATTTAAATATTACACTCACAATACACCAAGACTTTGAACTATCTTTCTTTGTTCTCTGTAAACTGAACTGACAGCATGCATGCCTGTGCGTACAGTAGCATATGTAGTTAACGGACCATGATTTTTTTTTAATGTCGATTTCAAAAGTGTTCACTTTACTGTGAAAAACCCGTAAGTTCTACTCATAATACTTCGCAAACAGTTTCAAATGTAGCTTCCATAGATGTCACACACAATGTTTCATTTATAAACCCCACTTATGTATAAAGCGTGTAATGGAATGTGTTTCTGGCAGGACGCTTACGGACTCCCGTAACAAATTACAAGTCATACTTATAAAATTGGTGACGTATTTTACTTGGTCTGTAATAAATGCCAGACAAACCAAAAACAGAAAATAAACGCCGTGCATGCTGCACGACTTGAAGATCCACCCCTCTGCTGCAGTGGACGTTAAAAATACAAGTAACAGTGATTGCTCCCCAGCCCTTATTTTCTTCTGTTTTCTGATGTTCCCCTTCTTTAATGAACTCCATTTCATACGGCAATGAAATTCTGTTCGCCTTCGTCTCCGACTATTCTCGGATAAAGTTAGGGCGAGTGCAGTCTTGGCATGGCGCATGTGCGAGCCACCAATGCAATTATAAACAGCATTCCCAGAAACAAAAGATTAGTTCGGGGTTTTTGCCCCTCCATCCATCATACAACTTTTTATGTTATTATCTATTTTTAACGGTTATGTATATAACCCAACATTGTCATTATTTAATGTCTTAAATTATAATCATTTATTTATCCACCCGACTATGTTCCGCTGAATGTCGAGGTGTCATCAGACATATTTAGATAAAAAATATGTAACGTGACGATTTTAATGTTAATAGGGACGCCCGATTTTCACGAAAAGATTACATTACCAGTTGTACTTCATAACACTTTAACTCAGATACACTTTCTTGATTGGATGATTTACGAAGCACGCATCTTGGGTGTCTGCACGCGACTCACAGACGCACTCTACAGGAGTGACGCTCCCCGCGTCCATGTATTTTGGCCGTCAGAACACACGCGCTAGCGAAGCCGCAGGCGGTCAACACCAATAAATATTAAGGGTGGCGGACGTGTCCAAAAAAGGATCCCGCGCCTCACAGCTGCAAAGATGGGCCACCCAAGTTTTCTGCACGTGCAGACGGCATCCGGAGGCAACGGAAGCCACCAGGGCGCGAACACAGCTGCACTGGGCAGCTGCCCCAAGATACGCTGAGGTCCCACGACCCCGGGCTTCGCCGCAATAAACCAAGAAAAGCTTTTAGCGGGTGTACGAGAAGAATAGCAGCATATCCGGGGACAAGGGATGGACCAGTGCGGGCGCTGATCCAAAGCCCACCCGCCAAGTAAGCACGTGCAGAACGAGACAATGAAACGGCCATACCAGAACCGAAGGTCCATGCTGAGCAGCCCGAGCCCCAGACACGTGTTTTTATTACTCAGGGAGACGCCACGAGATTCCCGGACCACGTGCAGACGAGGCAGTTTGAATATGGCGAGGGAGGCTACAAAACGAGAGGAGTCCGAGGAAACAAGNTGTTTTCTCGCAAAGACACGAGGCCAATAAGTAAATGAAAACTGCTGATATAATGAAATCCGGGTCTTGCTAGCGATATATGTAAGTGAGTAGCCTATATCCACGACTGCATCACCATCACTTATGTTCGTATCTGTATTGCCATTTACAACAGTGCTGTTGGTTCACTCGACACACTTACTATATTGTGCAACGTTCATTACCGGCCGGTGAAAAATTCGCGGATTCTTTCGAGACAAGTTAGACTTCAAAACCCCGTACATTTATATTACTCTTGCAATCACTGTTATCCGACACTTTCTGGATAACCTTAACCAGTAACAAACGTATGATGAAATGCAGGACCAATCAAAGCTTTACATTACATGACAGCAGGCAACCAATGAGTAGAGACCCTATAATTTCGAGTTATAATTTGGTGTCATCTCGTAGCAGATGAATATACAGAGACGAAATGACATGGCGGCGCTTTTGATGTGGCCGTACCCATTCACGGATTGGCTGTGTCATGGTCTGACCCTTGTGCGCGACTGGTCACTGCATACTGCGGAATGTCCCAGCTGGCGAGTGGATTACCAGACGCTGCTTCCCGCCATGTTGCTGGCTAGTGACGCCATCTTGCTGGCGTGTGGAGCTGCAGTTCGCAGGATAAGAGGTTGTTTGACCTCTGTATTATTAAGTAGGTGCTGTAGCGGTGATGGCGCATTTGATGCGCGTGGCAGTGTCGCCCTTATCGCGTCAGCGTTTCTCGTCCTCAAACACGGAAAATAGCTCAAGTTAGACCGCGAAATACGTGCAGATCTTCAGTACAAAACATTTTATTTAAAAACTATTCATCTTGTCTGAGGGATCTCTGCTGCTGCCGTGGCAGGGGCAGATTGCCACCCCTGGAGCACGCGACGTGAGACAACACCTGGCCATGCTCCCAGCCTGCTACCACGCCCGCCAATCACAGCCTGCACTCTACAGCCAGCTTTAACTCAGTTCTAGCGTCTTTGGGAAACCCGAATTTCGCGAAAATATTCCCGCACATGTTATATTTGAACACTATACGGGAGTACCAGCAGTTTCCTTTTGCTTATTGGCGGCGTGACTTTGTGCTAAGGCATTTCCTACTTGAGTGGCCAATCATAATTAGGTGTTTCTTAATCGGTTCTCGTAGAAATTTAAATGAATGTAACAGATTAATTTTTCCTGATATTTGCTAGCCGGTGGGTTAAAACGCTAGGCGTTGTTTTCAACGAGACACTCTCGCGGGCGAGTCACATAAACACTGTTTGTAGGTCATACGTTATACTACATACTCTTTATAGGCTTAAGAATTTTCTACCACTTAAAGCCAAATTCACATTGGTACAATGGCTGATATTCCCTATTTTTTTTTATCATTGCGACATGGTTTATGGAGACTCGCCGCAAAATTTGGCAGCTAAACTTCAACGCATGCAAAATTCTTGTGTTCGATTTTTATTCAACCTAAAATCACTTGTCTCTTTACTTTGATAAACTTAATTGGTTACGTCTGGACGATCGACGTCAGCTCCACAGTCTCGCACTAGCATACAAAATACTATCCTCGTATATTACAACGCCAGAATACTTACGTACTCGGCTAAAAACATTGGGTGATTCTACGCACTATACACCTCGCTTAAATATTCCAGGTCGCACGAGCGTGGAATAATTTATCCGTAGAGGTAAGGAACTAACACGTAACTGCTTTTAAGAGCAGTACCGCCAAGTACATTAAGAATATTCCACATACACACACACACACGCATGCACACGCGTCATTATTCCGTAGTATTTTAATTGGTTTAGCTTTTTTCTCGTTAAATATTTGTGCGACCTAGCAACGCCTGTTTATGAATACATTCACTTTAATCAATGTGTAATTTGTTGCTGTCGGTTCGTCAATTTATTTCAATTTTCATTAATCTGAAAGTGGTTATTACAGATCTGTTTATTTATTTTATTGCGTTGAGATTGAACTTCTTGTTTTCCTCTCAGCTACTTTGTAGGTTCTGCACATTTATATTTTTGATTGGCAATGCGGGTTATGATACACATTATTGTGCTATTGTAGATCCATATTATTGTGCTATTGTTTTTTTTTTTTTTAAACATTCCCTTGTCTCTAGTCCTGCTCAAGATATGTACATAATTGGAACATACCATTTTTAGAGTTTAATCTATTTAAGCTATCATATTTCTGTTTCGCCTCTTGTTAATTTAAGTATTTAAGTATATTTATAAATTTGCTCATTATGTTTACGCATGTGTACATCATGTTGTACCTGTTTAAGTGTAAGAGAAGGCTTTTAACTACGCTACTGTAAATAAAGTCGAAATAAAAATAAAATTAATACTGTACGTCTGTGATTCACGCGCAGACATCTAAGACGCGTTATGGAAATCATCCAATCACGAAAGTGGATCTGAGCTAAATTGTTATAAAATACTACTAGCAGTGAAATATTTTCGCTAAAAGCATGTGTCCCTAATTATACTACAAGCCTGCACTTAATATCTGTTTACGATGTAACACGTGTACGTATCGAAATGAAATAAAATATTTTTTACGAAACGGTTCATGATTATCACGTACTTGTCATGTAGGAACATCCTCGACGTGTAGACATGGCGATGTTTTAAACCGTGTCCTGTGCGTAAGGCCTTCAACCAATAGAACTAAAGGAGAATAGAAGAACAAGTTGACTGGTGAGATTCAGGCGGTTCTTAACATCGAGGTCATCAGAGCCGATGAGGATTAAGCGAGGTGAGTATGGAGCAGCGCTGGAATATGAGGGAGGGGGAAACCCCCGAGAAAACCCGTCGACAAGCGGCATTGTCCAGCACGACTACCACATGCGAGAATCCTGGAGCGACCCCACTGGAAATCGAACCCAGCTCGCCTAGGTGGGAGGCGAGCAGTCTATACGCTCGGCCACTGCGGCCCCAATAGAGGAATAAGAAATACTNCCCAGCTCGCCTAGGTGGGAGGCGAGCAGTCTATACGCTCGGCCACTGCGGCCCCAATAGAGGAATAAGAAATACTATAATGTATTTATTTGAATATCGAAATCTCAAAAGAAAATATACCTTTTTCGTTTTCCTTTATTTCTTTAAATGATACGTATAAATTATTATTTTTTCTTATAAATCACTATTTCAATGAAATTAAGTTAATTTCTAGTCGTGNTTAAATGATACGTATAAATTATTATTTTTTCTTATAAATCACTATTTCAATGAAATTAAGTTAATTTCTAGTCGTGTGTGAATGGTTGAACATAAGACGAGTACGTTCACTATGAACCACACGTATTTGTAAACGTTCTATACAGACGTCTTTTACGCTCGGTAACTTGATAGTAAACCGACATTTAACCTTTCTTCAAGCTGCTCTGAACGGAGAGGGGATATTGAGTAAACACAGTGTAAAAATTGCCCAAGTAAAATTTTAATGCAATTTTTGGGTTTAGGGGGTGGGG
>NQII01011359.1:3700-32454 GCA_002778355.1 Clitarchus hookeri
GGCGGGGGGGGGGGGGGGGGGGGGGAGGGAATGAGTAGATACTTGCTAGTCCGTCTTTACCCCGCGTCCGCAATTCCCCCACCCACCCCTACCTCACTAGATTTATAAAAACGCTCGGTTTGCTTGCGAATAACTTCTTCCAGCATTTCTTGTTTTAATTTGGCGTGCAAGCATCTAACAGGGACATACCTGGGTGCATTGGCTTCCAATCTGAGGCATTTATTTTGCACCACTTGTAATGAATGCAAGTGAGTTTGTGCACAGTACGCCCAAGCAGGCGCTGCATAAGTGATAATGGGGCGAATCAATGTCTGATATAATCGTATTCCATTATTCTGTGACAAACCTGAGCCACTGACTAGAAGGGGATATAAGGCTGACATGCACGCATATGCTAAGTTCCTCTTAGCTTCGACATGGCGGCGCCATGTCAGCCTTTTATCCATAATAAGGCCAAGGTATTTTACCTCATCTTTAAATGGAATATCCTCCCCAAAGAGAGAAAGATGTGGCAGATTGGGAGGAATATTCCTTCGAGTGAAAACTACAGATTCGCATTTTCCCACATTTACTTTAATTCGCCACAGGCGGAAATAATTCTCTAGCTTATTGAGTTGTGCCTGCGCGCGCTGTGTGGCAACTTCAGCTCTGCGAGATCGCGTATAAATTACTGTGTCGTCAGCATAAACTTCTAAATTAATATGCCAGTTAGGGGGGCGCGGAATATCGTGGGTATAAATATTATACAATACTGGACCTAAAATGCTGCCCTGGGGGACACCTGCCCTAATGATTTTAATTTTTGAGGTCGCTCCCTCAATAGAAACAGTAAATGAGCGCCTGTTTAAATAAGAAGCTAGTAATTTAATATAGCAATCTGGGAAGTTATTTTCATACAACTTATACAGTAACCCTGCATGGAAAACCCTGTCAAATGCCTTTTCGACATCTAAAAATACAGTGACGGAGTAATGACGCCAGTTAAAAGTTGTAATTATATGCTCGCTTAGTCTTACGAGCTGATGAACGGTGGAATGAGCTTTCCTGAAGCCAAACTGCTCGTCAGAAAAATATTAGCAGCCCGAATGTGATTCTCAAGGCGCCGCAATAAAAACACGCTCGTGGATCTTAGAAAGCGAACTGAGGAGACTAATAGGGCGGTAATTCTGTACTTGTATCGGGTCTTTGCCCGACTTGGGAAATACTATAACTGAGGCGCATTTCCAGAGAGTGGGAAAATGTTCGAGTTTAAAACTCGCATTAATGCACTCGGCTATAGCTTCAAGTATACTGTCAGGCAGTTGCTTGAGAACTATCGCCTGCAGGGAGTCAAACCCAGGTGCTTTACGTGGCTTCATTCGTTTAATTATTCTTTTTACCTCGTCGGCATGCGTGGGTTCTGGCTCGCAAACGCACTCGGAGGTTCCTATAAATGTGAGCCACGAATGCTGGATCTGAGGGATCAGCATTGGGCTGGAAAGATAGTTCTAAATGATTGGCCACAGCCTCGGCGTTTTGCTGGGGCGTGTAGGCTGTGCCTGCAGTGCCTTGACCAGGCGGGATTTGGTCGCGCTTCTTTGTAAACGCTTTTGTCATGCGCCAGAGACTGTTGTCAGAGGTGTGTAAGTTGGATAATTTGTCATTCCAAATTTCTGATTGCCAGATTTTGATATTACTGTCAATTTGCTCTCTAAGATCGTTTATTTCGGCTTTAATTGGCCTGGTGCGAAACCGAGAGTAGCGCCTGCGCAGCTTATTTTTCCGCGAGATCAACTCTCTGATATTATCAGGCAGTGTATCTGCGCGAGTCCGCGGGGTTTTTTCCGGGACAAAATTAGCAATTCCCGTCTGAATTATCTCTGTGATACGAATAACAGCAGAGTCTAATTCGTCGGGGGTACTGACAAGAGCTGGTAGATTTATTGTAAGCAGGTCTATAAGGAATTTCGGACCGGTCAAGCGTAAGAAATAATCTTTAACTTTACGAATTGGCATGTTGTCATTTTCAAAGTTATTTAACAACATGCGGACAGGATAATGGTCCGAAGCCAATTCATGCTCGTGAAGATTAACATTCCTCATATTAAGGCCTTTATTAACCACGATATCTAGTATATCGGGCCTCTGATTAATTCCTGCTTGAAAAGTAGGTTCGTTGGGCGCATTAATACAATAATTATGCAGCTCCTGATGTCTGAATAAACTATTCCCATTGGCTGTACGGCGCTCTGTCGGGGTTCTCCCTACAAAAGCATTTAAATCGCCAACAACGAGTAAGACAGGTGAAGAATTAATTAATTCATTTAAATCTGTACGTAAAAGAGTGCGTCCTGGCGGGCTCATTTGTCTTATTTATCTCTGAACAACAGAAGGATTGGAAAATTTAATTCCCACTGCTTCTAGTTTCTCAAGTTGAAGTATTTTTGCTGGAGTGCACGCGATAGTATGGTGTATTAAAATTAATACTCCGCCACCATACTGGTCCCTATCTGATCTGTAACATTTAAATCCGGGAATAGAAAATCTAATTTGTGGGTGCAAATGCGTTTCATTAATTGCAATGATAGGAGTCTGGTGCCGAGAAATGAAATCTATCAGCTCGTGTTTTNTGGGTGCAAATGCGTTTCATTAATTGCAATAATAGGAGTCTGGTGCCGAGAAATGAAATCTATCAGCTCGTGTTTTTTATTGCGAACGCCTCGAGCATTCCAATAAACTATATTATTATTATATTAAAACTAAGAGAAGGCAGATTGACAGTCCGCCCTCTCGCTAACATTAGGGCTTAGTAATAGCTANAAAACTAAGAGAAGGCAGATTGACAGTCCGCCCTCTCGCTAACATTAGGGCTTAGTAATAGCTAAAAGGGCGAAGCCAACCAGAGCCTGACATTTGTCGTCCTGGCTCGTGGCTGGATCCGTCCAGATCGAAAGGAGAGTGAAAAGGCTTTCCAGCATCTCAGTGAGAGCTGGATTGCCTTGGGCCTTGGGACACGACTTTATTAGGTTAAATAAAGCCGGTGTCGGAACAGCGGGTGCGGCGGAGTTAGTTCCCGAACTGGCCACTCGGGCATGGTCCGGGACGGAAGCTGGCTTCCCATTGGTCGGCGCCTGATTGGGCGCGCACTGAGCTGGAGAGGCAACCGGAGGGGGCAGCAGCTGGACAGCTGGCTGCTGCTCGCGAGCGACAGCCTGCTGCGCAGGATATTTTCCCACCTTAGGCCGAGTATGGTGGCTCGCCTTACCCTTATTATTGTTAAACGGCTTGCGCCTAGTGCGCGGATTATTAGCGAGAACTGGATAATCCAGCTCATTGTACCCCAGTACACCATAGGGGTTGTACGTGGGGACAGGGGGGGGGCTTGTGCATACTGCGGCACGAAATTCTGCACACTAGTGCGAATGGGCCCACGGCCCTGGACAGTTTGCCACTGGCCAGGCTGTGGTTTAGCCCAAGGAGCAGGTGGGAGCCCTGTATTCTGCCCTGGGAGGTTGAGGGGGGAGCTGTGAGAACTTACTCTGCTGCTGGCGCTTTCGGCGCTCTTGAGCAGGCAGGAAGCGCCACTTTTCCGTCTTATAGGCGGTGCACCCCCGGAAATTGGCTGCGTGGGCGCTTCCACACCCCACACAGTGTCTTGAGGAGCGGTCGTCCTTGTCTGGCAAGGAACAATCGACCGTCCTGTGTGCCTGGCCACAGAGGCGGCAGCGAGCTGCGGCGCGGCACACCCTGGATGAGTGCCCGAAGCGCTGACAGTTGCTACACTGTGCAGGCCCTTCAGGACGCTGGAATTCCTCTACTCTGACTACAAGGCCGCACAGGCCGCGGACCTGAAATAATTCGCGTGACTTCGCGCAGTTGGGGAGCTCCACCACGAACATGTGGAGGGGCTGCCTGTCCCTTAGGGAGAGTTTGGGGTGAATATTCAATGCTTCGTATCCGAGGGCCTCCAGCTCTTCCCGGATGAAGTCGATTGGGATTGACCTGTCCAATCCCTTGATTGCCACCTTTAGTGGCAACTCGTTCCTGGGGGTCAGGGCGCTGAAGCCGACTTTGAGGCTCTCCAGCAGCCTGATTGCTGTGCGATAATCATCATAATTTTTAGTTAGATAGGAGACACCTTGTGGCACAACTCTATTGACTGTTGGCTCTTTAAGGTTGGCACGAAACAGTCGTACCACTTGAGTGTAATCACACTCTTTAGTGTGGTACACTGTAATCGGGCGCATGTCGTTACGAATGGAGGATGGTGAACTCGGCGGTGCGCTCTGATTGGCTGGAGCAGGCAGCGAATCAGATTCCATCGCCTCTAACGTGGTGGGGGCTGACTGAGCCAGGTCGTGAGCATGCTTGTGCTTCTTCACGCCCTCCTCAGACTGAATGCTATGGGTGGTCTCCGAAGAGTCCGCCATGTCACTCGGAACTCCCCCGAAGGGGCCTGGGATACGGGAAAAAACTCGTAGATGTAGGTTAAGGCCTAGCTATCCTAATAAAAACCAGTCCTCCACAAACTGGCCTCTCTGGCCGCTTCCCTCTACCGGAAACGCAGCTAGGAGGGGCCAATCGCTTGAACCACTATTAAAATTTACCCTGTCTATGCAATATTACCTTTCTTCAGAGTCCTGCTAAAAGAACTCGGAACTGGAGTTGCAGAACTGGCAGTCCTCTTCTAACAAAAATAAAACTTGTTCGCACTGTGCAATGGAGCGAGAAGTAGCTCGCACTCGCACCGCAGCACTGCGAAAATGCAGCAATAATCTTTCAATGAAGTGGCAGTGAATGCTAGAGAGCGCGGAGCGACCTCCTCAAACCAAGGCAGCAGCTAGAATGATGTTCTGAGATCGGAATGATCGCATCGCCATCCAATGGGATTTTGCCAATGCGTCCAGTATATATAGCGAGTGCCTCGCGCTCTAGCGGGTGCTTCGCGCTCTGATTGGCTGGTCAATCAGCGCCCGTTCCCCTTCACGAAATGTTTCATGTTAATTGTAATTTTGGTTTTTTTTGTATTTTCTTATTCTGCAGGATCATAGCTACCAAGGAAGTAAATTTTTGGATTGTTATGGCTTGCCAGATTATAATATAAATTCTTGTTTTTTGTTGAAATTATTTCTTTAATGTATTTTATTGACAATAGTTCGTTTCTNCTTGCCAGATTATAATATAAATTCTTGTTTTTTGTTGAAATTATTTCTTTAATGTATTTTATTGACAATAGTTCGTGGATCGTTTTACCAGTAGTGTATCAATCCTGGTCGGCTATAATTTTCTGATATTAATTTTGTACTGTTCGCAGTTCTTTAATTCTGAAATTTTCGCAATTTCCCCACACCTCACATCCATATAGTATAGCTGGGAGAATAACTTGGTAAAATATTTGTGGTTTTTTCCTACGTGGAAATTTGTAGCATTTAATATTGGATACAGCTCTTTGAGTTTTCCCAATGCTGCATTTCNTGGTTTTTTCCTACGTGGAAATTTGTAGCATTTAATATTGGATACAGCTCTTTGAGTTTTCCCAATGCTGCATTTCTAACCCCCTCTATGTGTGGCTGCCAAGTTAATTTGTGGTCTATTGTTATTCCTAGATATTTAGCTTTTCTGACATACGGAATTTTTGATTAAATAATATTAAATCTGGTTTCGGTTTTCGTTTCTTTTTGTAAATAATTATTATTTACGATTTCCCGGGGTTCATTTTTATTCGCTATTTCGTGTATCACTTTTCAAGGCTTGTTAACTGTCTTTGTAGGGCTACTAATGAGTATTCAATGTGGTAGTGTTGTTTCATTAGTGCGTGTATCAGTTATTGTGATGTCGGCTGTGTAAATACTGTATAGAAAAAAAGGAAAGGGCTGACCCCTGTGGTACTTCTACTGTTGCTGTTTTAGTTTTAGTCTGATCCATCTAATATAACATAGAATCATCTATTATTTAAATAAACTGCTAATAAATTTACATAAATAGCTGGAAAATTGTAGTTTATTAATTTATAAATTAGTCCTGGGAGCCAGACTTTATCGAATGCTTTTTCTGCATCTAAGGAAGTTATTACTGTAAATTGTTGTTCTTTATTTTTAAATCCATCTGTTATGTCCTCGACTATTTTAATTAGGGAGTGTGTGGTGCTGTGCTGAGCTCAGAAACCATACTGCTTATCTGGAATTAGTTTGTTTAGATCTGCATGATTTTGCAATCTGTATAGTAGGGCTTTTTCAAAAAATTTGCTTACACTATTTAATAAACTTAATGGTCATCTGTTTTCTGGTTTTGTAATATCTTTACCANAAATTTGCTTACACTATTTAATAAACTTATTGGTCATCTGTTTTCTGGTTTTGTAATATCTTTACCAGGTTTCGGTAATGTTATTACTTTTGCTTTTTTCCATGTCTGTTGGAATCTGCACAGTTTAAACATTGAATTATATGTTCNTTCGGTAATGTTATTACTTTTGCTTTTTTCCATGTCTGTTGGAATCTGCACAGTTTAAACATTGAATTATATGTTCCTAATATGTATTCTAGTGCATTTACTGGTAGTTTCTTTAGGGCACAAATTGTATTCCGTCTGGTCCTCCAGATGTATTTTTTGGGCATGTTGTAATAATTTTTAATAGTTCGTGTAGTGTTATGGAGTCATATTCAGGTGTTTCTTTTAGTTTTAGGTATTCGTTTATGTTGTTGTTTACTGTTTGAATGAAATGTCTGTCTTGTACTTATTTATTAGTGGGACATTGTTTCTCTAGGCTGTTGGCTATTGTATTGGTTTTTTTCCTAGCACTGTGTACATACCGCTAGGGCGTTTTTATTGCTGAGGTTTTTTTTTTTTACATTTCCCTGTTAGTGATTTGTTTGATAGACACATTTGATTTGGGTTATTATTGCTTGTTACCTNCTATTGCTGAGGTTTTTTTTTTTTTTTACATTTCCCTGTTAGTGATTTGTTTGATAGACACATTTGATTTGGGTTATTATTGCTTGTTACCTGTCTTAAGTCTTTTATATTCTGTTTTATTTACAGGATTTCTGGTTATCTGATAGTTGTTTCGCGCTTAACGTTTAAGGGCTATTAATTAGTGTACTTCCGCGTCAAATCAAAATCATAATCCCCAATGGCAGTAATGAGAGGATTTGCATGTTCCTCTGTTGATTTATAAAAATAATCAGCCTGCTTGCTAATTACTTCGCCCAGCTTGTCTATTTTTAATTCGGCATGAAAGCATCTAACAGGGACATACCTGGGTGCATCTGCAGCCAATCTGAGGCATTTATTTTGCAGCACATGCAATGAATTTAAATGAGTTTGCGCACAGTATGCCCAAGTGGGCGCCGCATGAGTTATAATGGGGCGAATCATTGCCTGATATAATCGTATCCCATTTTTCTGTGTCAAACCTGAGCCACGATTTAGAAGTGGATATAAGGCTGACATGCGTGCGTAAGCTAGATTTCTCTTGGCCTCCACATGACGCCGCCAAGTCAGCCTTCTATCCATAACAAGGCCGAGGTATTTCACCTCATCTTTAAATGGAATATCCTCCCCAAAGAGAGTGAGATGTGGCAAGTCGGGAGGAATATTTCGGCGAGTGAAAACAATTACCTCGCATTTTCCCACGTTTATCTTTATTCTCCACAGGCGAAAATAGTTTTCAAGCTGGTTGAGCTGAACCTGGGTGCGCTGAGTGGCAAGTTCAGCTTCGCGAGATCGTGTGTAAATTACTGTGTCATCTGCATAATTTGTTAAGATTATATGCCAGTTAGGGGGGCGTGGGATATCGTGGGTGTAAATATTATACAAGACTGGACCTAATATACTACCCTGGAGGACTCCAGACCTAATTATTTTCTTTTCTCAGGTCGCTCCGTCGATTGATACGGTAAATGTCCGCCTATGTAGATATAAAGCTAATAGTTTGATATAACAATCAGGGAAGTTATTTGCGAACAGGTTGTACTATAGCCCAGCATGGAAAACTCTGTCAAACAATTTCTCAACATCTAAAAATACTGCGACGGTGTAGTGACGCCAGTTAAAGGTATTAGTTATATGTTCGCTTAGTCTTACGAGCTGATGAATGGAATTTCCTAAAGCCAAACTGCTCGTTAGGAAAAATATTAGTTTCGCGGATATGATTCTCTAGGCATCGCAATAATACGCGTTCGTGTATCTTAGAGAACGAACTGATTAGGCTAATGGGGCAGTAGTTCTGTAATAGCTTCAGGTCTTTGCCCGGTTTAGGAAATACGATTACTGAGGCACATTTCCAGGAAGTGGGAAAATGAGCAAGCTTAAATTTGCATTAATGCACTAGGCTATAGCTTCGAGTATACTGCCTCCAGTGAGTCAAACCCGGGTGCTTTACGTGGCTTCCTTCGTTTTATTATTCTTCTAACCTCGTCAGCATGCGTGGGTTCTGGCTCGGTGCACTCGGAGGGTCCTATAAATGTGAGCCACAAATGCTGGATCTGAGGGATCAGCGTTGGGCTGGAAAGCTAATTCTAAATGAGTGGCCATAGCCTCAGGTTTATTCTGGGGCGAGTAGTCCGTACCTGCGGTGCCTTGAAGAGGCGGGATTGGGTCGGGTCTCTTTGTAAGCGCCTTTGTCGTGTGCAACAGGCTATTATCTGATTTGCATAAACGGGGTAATTTATTATTCCAAGTTTCGGATTGCCAGATTTTAATATCGGTATCAATTCACTCTCTAAGTTCATTTATTTGGGCTTTAGCTAGCCTGGTACGGAGCTGGGAATAGCCTCTGCGCAGCCAATTTTTGCGCGAGATCAACCCCCTGATATCATCAGGTAGTGTATCTCCACAAATCCGCGTGGTTTTTTCCGGGACAAAATTACTTATTCCTCTCTGAATTAGTTCCGTGACACGAGTGACAGCGGAGTCCAATTCTTCGGGAGTAGTAAGAAGAGCTGGGAGATTAACTTCCTCGTCCAGGTAATCTCTGTAGCCAGGCCAGTTCGCATTCTTGTAATCTTTAACCTTGCGAATTGGCATGTTGTCGGTTTCGACATCGCTGAACAACACGCGGACAGGATAGTGGTCCGATGCCAATTCATGGAGCACTTCTAATTCTAAGGTCATCTGAAGGCCTTTATTAAGCACAATATCAAGTATATCGGGCCTATGATTGTCTGCTGAAGTCTGAAAAGTAGGTTCTGTGGGCGCTTGTACACAATAAGTATGTTGCTCCTGATGTCTAAATATTAGATTCCCATTGGCCGTACGCGCGAGACAGCCCCAAGCGGGGTGCTTATTAATTTAAATCTGCGCGTAAAAGAGTGCGGCCTTGTGGGCAGTAAACAGAATAAATTTAAACTTGCTGGTTTCCTAGTTTTACTGTAATTCCTACTGCTTCTGGTGTATCTAACTGTAATATTTTAGCTGGAGTACACGTGATGGTATGGTGTATTAAAATTAATACTCCGCCACCATACTGATCCCTATCTGAACGAAAACATTTAAATCCAGGGATTGTAAACCTGGTTTGTGGTAGCAAATGCGTTTCATTAAGCCGCAATTATAGGAACCTGGTTGCGAGAAATAAAATCTATCAGCTCTTGTTTCTTATTGCGAACGCCATTGGTGTTCCAATAAGAAATGCTATTGACTAAACTAAACCTATGAGAGGGCAGATTTGTGGTCCGCCCTCTAACGGCCATTGGAAGACTGCAGAAGTATCATCAGGGCGAACCCCACGAGGACCTGACACTTCTCGTCTTGTCCTCGTGATGGGTCTGTCCAGATGGTAAGTAAAGCAAAAAGCTTCTCCAGCAGCTCAATGAGCATGGTGTTGCCTTGTGCGATATGGGGCCTGCTTTATAAGATTAAAAAGATCTGGGGTGGCAATGTTTTCAGCCGAAATCGGCTGACTAGACTGGCTAGATCCCACACTGGCCGGGACTGAAAATGGTCGTGAAGTGGCCAGCACTTGTGGAGGGGAAGGCTCCCGTGATACGGTGCAGGGGGAGGGGGGTGAGCAATCGACTGCTACATTGTTGAGATCGAGGGGGCGGAGAAGGTAGCTGTGACTGCTTGCTTTGTTGCTGGTGCTTTTTGCGCTCGTGAACAGGGAGGAAGCTCCACTTTTCTGTCTTATAGGCAGCGCATCCCTTAAAGTTTGCTGCGTAGTTGTTTCCACAACCAACGCATCGCCTTGACGCGAAGTCGTCCTTGTTCTCCAAGGTACAGCTCAGCATCTTATGTGCCTCGCCACAGAGGCGGCAGCGAGCTGCGCGCGACACACTCGAGCGGCGTGGCCAAAGCGTTGGCATATGCTACACTGCGCAGGGCCTTCTGGACGCTAGTATTCAACGACCCGGACATCAAGGCCGCACAGGCAGCGAAGTTGGTAGATAGTAACGTGACAGGTCGCTGTTAGGCAGCACGACCACAAACATATGCAGCGGCTGCCTGTCTATAATTGAATGTTTTTGGAAAATGCCAATTTGCTCGAAGTTAAGAGCTTCCAGCTCTTCCCGGATAAAATCCACTGGGATGGATTTATCAAGGCCCTTGATGGCGACCTTGATTGGCAGCTTGCTGTGAGGGGTGAGGACTGAAAACCGTACATTCTGTGCCTCTAACAGGCGGATGGCGACTCTGTAGTCCTCTACAGATTTAGGGAGATATTGAACTCCCTGGGGGACAACCCTGTTGATGGTCGGCTGCGACAAGTTCGCCCTGAATAGGTGGCAGACGGTGGTGTAGTCACACTCTTTAGTGTGGTACACCGTTATCGGTCGCAAGTCCGAACGTTGTGCGAGCTGGGAAGGCGGTGATGGAGGCGCGCCCTGAATGGACGGCCCAGGCGGCGAATCCGCTTCAATCTCTGCGGATGTGGAGGCGGCGGACGTGTAAGCGATTTTCCTCTTCTTGTTGTCTCCTTCCTCACATGCTGGCGGCTCCATGGATTCTTCCATGGCAGTGAAAAGTCCCCACGTGAGTTCCCCGGGGGAGGGGGAGGGCTGGCGACTAGTAAATGTATCTAAGGCCTAGCTAAACCTATAAAACAAAAGTCCTCCACAAACTGGCCTCTCTGACTGCTTACCTCTACGGGAAACACAGCCAGGAAAGACCAGCCGCTTGAACCACAATTAAATTAAACCTGGCTAGGCAATATTACCTATTTCCCGAATTTTCACAAGGAAAAACCCGGGACTGGTGATGCTGGCTCGTAGTCTTCTTCTAACTGAAATATAACTTCTTAACACTGTCCTGGAACAAGCAGGCAACTCGCACGCAACACCGCAGTACTGCGCTTAAACAGCTATAACACCTCTCAGTGATAAGCAAAGCAACAGTAGCAGCGGGAGCGAGCGGAGCAACCTCCGTGCACCAAGGCGACAGCTCGAATCGCATCCGATGGGATTCTGCCAACGCGACCAGTATGTATAGTGAGTACCTCGAGTGCCTCTGGCTCTGATTGGCTTGTCAATGAGCGCGCGGTTCCTCTTCTCTGCATGTTTCGTGTTCATTGTAATTTTGGTTTTTTGTATTTTTTGATTCTGCAGGAATAATAATTACCCTGGAAGTTAATATTGGGATTGTTATGGTTTGCCAGGTTATCATATAATTTCTGGTTTTTGTTGCAATTGTTTCTTTAATGTATTTTATTGACAATAGTTCGTGGATCGTTTTACCAGTGGTGTATCTATCTTGGTCGGCTATAATTTTCAGAAATTAATTTTGTACTGTTCGCAGTTCTTTAATTCTGAAATTTTCGCAATTTCCCCACACTTCACATCCATATAGTATAGCTGGGAGAATTACTTGGTTAAATATTTGTAGTTTTTTCCTACGTGGAAATTTGTTGCATTTAATATTGGATACAGCTCTTTGAGTTTTTCCCACATCACCCCGCATTCTCTTTTATTCGCCATTTCGTGTACCACTATTCAAGGCTTGTTAACTGTCTTTGTAGGGCTACTAATGCGTATTCAATGTGGCAGTGTTGTTTTATTATTGCTGTATCGTCTGTGTACATTAGTATGTTTGCGTTAGTGCGTGTATCTGTTATTGGGATGTCGGCTGTGTAAATACTGTATAGAAAAGGGGAAAGTGCCGACCCCTGTGGTACTCCTGCTGTTGCTGTTTTTGTTTTATAGTCTGATCCATCTAATGTAATGTAGAATCGTCTATTATTTAAACAGTGTGCAAATAGATTTACATGAGTAGATGGGAAAGTGTAGTTTATTAATGTATATATTAGTCCTGGGTGCCAGACTTTATCGAATGCTTTTTCTGCCTCTAAGAAAGTTATTACTGTAAATGTTGTTCTTTATTTTTAAATCCATCTGCTAAGTCCTCAACTATTTTAATTAGGGGGTGTATGGTGCTGTGAGGAGATCTGAAACCATGCTGGTTATCTGGAATTAGTTTGTTTAGCTCTGATTGATTTTGCAGTCTGTATAATAGGGCTTTTTCAAATACTTTGCTTATACTGTTTAATAAACTTATTGGTCGTCAGTTTTCTGGTTTTGTAGTATCTTGACCAGGTTTCGGCAAGGTTATTACTTTTACTTTCTTCCAGACGTGTGGGAATCTGCATAGTTTAAACATTGAATTATATATTTCTAATAGGTATTCTAGTGCATTTACTGGTAGTTTCTTTAGGGCTTCAAATTGTATTCCATCTGGTCCTCCAGATGTATTATTTGGGCGTATTTTAATAATTTTTAATAGTTCGTGTAGTGTTATGGAGTCATATTCAGGTGTTTCTTTTAGTTTTAGGTGTTCGTTTATGTTGTTGTTTACTGTTTGAGTGAATTGTCTGTCTTGTACTCTTTATTGGTGGGACATTGTTTCTCTAGGCTGTCTGCTATTGTATTGGCTTTTTCCCTAGCAGTATATACATAATGTTAGGGCGTTTCAATTGCTGGGATAGTTATTTTTTTTGCATTTCCCTTTTGGTGATTTGTTTGATAGCCACATTTGATTTTGGTTATGAGCTACGTTTTTAGTGGCTTCGCTCAAGTTTTTGATTTCTATTTCCTCTAGTTTGCTTGTTACCTGTCTATTAAGTCTGTTATATTCTATTTTAATTACAGAATTTCTTGTTCTCTGATAGTTGTTTTGCGCATGACATTTTAGGGCTATTAAATAGTCTACTTCCGGGTAATTTTCTCGTGTATATTGCCTCCTATCCATGTATTTGGTGTTTTGCTTTAAGGTTTCCTTTACTGTGTCTGTAAAAAGTTTTGTGTGCACATTTAATTCTAGTTCGTCGTTTATTTCTGGCAGGGTTTCAAATTTTTCTATTATGTCTTTTTGGAAATATTTCCTGTTTGTTATTGGTCGTTTTACTGTGTGTTTAAAGTTAATTTCGTGAAGACTTGGATGTGATCTGAGTCTAGTTCATGTAAAACTTGTGATTCGATGTTCAAATTAGGAATATTGGTGAGTATTATGTCTAGTTTATCCTGTCTGCTGCCATTATTTGGAAAGTGTGCGAGTTTAGGTGGTGGAAAAATTACATAGGTAAGTAATTTTATCCGCTTGCCAACTTATGTTTCTTCCATTTGTATTGTTATATAAGCTGTCCCATTCTTTACTTATACTGCTGAGGTCTCCTGCTATTAAAAGTTGTTCTGTATCTCCCATAATGTTATTAAAGTCTTGTTCATTAAATTTAGTTTTGGGTTGTCAATATACAGCTGTCATTTGGATATGGCTATTGTTATTTTTATTCTTTATTGCTGTGGTTTCAATCTGATTTAAATTAGTTAAATTTACTGGGTGGTGGTGAATGTTATTTATAGTTATTATGGCTCTTCCTCCTCCTCTGCGATCCCTGTCTGATCTGTCTATATTGTATCCTTGGGAATTTAATTTGTCCTGGTTATGGAGTCTTGTTTCTGTGATAAAAGCTATATCTATTCCATATATTTTTAGCTGTTGATGTAGTTCATATAATTGAGATTTGATCCCGCAGTCATTCCAATTTAATAGGTTAAGAGTGTATTCTGTTTGAGGTTTAGCCATTACTGTGGGAGAGTAGCTAGTGCCTGTAGCAACAGTAATTGCGGGTCTGCAAGTGTTTGTGCTGCCCTGATGGGGCCGAAATATGGTCGCATGTGTGTTATTAGTACAGTGAAGTGCATGTCGCGGAGTAGTTGTGTCAGTTCCTGGATGTTATTTAGTGTAGTACCGAGACCTTTATTCATTTGGGGTGGCTGTATTGTGGTCTCTAAGAGAGGCGGTCGTTTCTTTGGCCGATGTTCTGGTCTGTGTTCGTCCGCCCTCGTTGCCCAAGGTCCAAGCCTCGCCTCCCAAGCGCCCGGAGTGCCCCGAGGCCCCTCTCCCCCCTGGTCAAAGTCCTGCTGTTTCCAGCTTGACTGCCCCCGGAGGCGCCCTCCTCGGCCACAACCGCCACCAGCCTGGCAGGCCCTTGTACTTCAGGTCTGTATATCCATGCTGTGCTGTGCAGTTGCGGGAACTGCGAAGGGTTTGAGTGGTTTGGTGCTTGTTGTGAGTGCTCCAGATGTGTCCTTTTGATAGTGTTTGCATGTCTAGAGTGTACTATTTTTTTTATAAATTGAACACAATTTTTCTGAAGTGTGGTGTCCCTCTTCCTTGCAGTTAGTACACCATAGAGGCTGAGTTACATCGTTGACAATTTCGCAGACATTGTTCATGTGTATGCCTGCACAGTTGATGCTCACTGTTTCCACGTTGCAGTGCTTGTCTGTGTGGACTCACTGGCCACAGTTAAGGCAGTTGGGCAGGTCTTCGGGACGCGGCTTGTAAAACTCTATCTGAACCTTAGTCCAGTAGAGCTTTGTGACCCTGAGAAAAGTTTTTGTACTTGGTTTGATGGTTACTCACCATGTGCCATTCAACACATAGTCGGGATCTTCAGGGTGTGCTGCTGGGAATTACTTTTGAAGTTGCAGAGGTCAATGGCTGCAAACCCGCACCCGGTGATTTCCTCAGTCAGCATTGCCTAAACCCTGACTGATGTCCTCTCAGCACCAGAGCTCGCTGCAAAGTGCAGTGTTCTGCCTCCGAACCCTCATATGCCACCGAATGTCCTGTATGTCATGAGACCGGGAGACTTGTCTCCCATAATTCACAGGTTGTTTGTAATGACAAATGCACCCAGACACACATCCAAATCATTGTGTCGGCGGCGGGTCGCGGAGTGTATGTGGGTTGTTGGGCATCGGACCTGTATTTAGGCTGATTATTGGTGCTGCCTATTTTAGGTAAATTTATGTGTTCGTGTATTTCGGCAGGGGAGTGTGCCTCCCGGCTGGAGCGAATGTTGTGAAGTGATGTATGTATAGCATGTTGAAATGTTGTTTGCAAGTGTGCTAATTAATTTCACATGTAGTGTGTCGGTGACTCCCTAGTCTCCTGAGGTGTGCTATATAGGTCTCCCTCGGGGTACGATTCATCGTTTCAGCATTTGTGACATTGGAGTAATAAAATCCTTATAAATAAATTAGGATTTGAGGGGCCCCTAGCACCAGTCTCTGAACCCAGTACCAATAGGGACACCTTTCGCAAGTCGTATTCTTGCCAACCTTTAACAAACTATCAGGTCGGTGCGTTATTATATGCTGTTAGTTTAAAATAATAATATATATATATGTTTGTTTTATTGTTTTATTATTTTTGTGAATTTAATTATTATTTGTTGAAAGCACTGCGATGAAATCTATGATCATGTCGTACCTTTCCGTGGAGGTTTGCGCGTTTGTACATTTGCGTAGTGAGTTAGCGAGGAGTGGGAGCATTTGCGTGAGCTGGAGTTCCTTCAGCAGCTACAGGAATATCATAGCTGCAGTCAGGGGTTTTTGGCCATGTGAGCAGGTGTGTGTCGGTTGTTTGTGTGCGGGTGGTGTGGTGTGTTAGGTACGGGGGCTGGTGTTCCGTGGGTTGGTTTGCGTGGTATGTTGAGGTTGAGTGTATTGTGGTTGTTGTGGTAAGTTTCGTTGCCGGACTGCCTGTGAGAATAGTGTCAGTGTCGTGTGCGTGTGTTGCTGAGTAGCTGTTGTGCAGGCACGGTGATGTTTGGTTGACTCACCTGCCGCTTCCTATAAAGGGCCTCCCTCCGGACGGGGCAGCCACCCCAGCTGGTCGGATGTGCGGTGTCCTTCAAACTGTGCCCCTGGCAGTGCAGTCACTACGCTGGTGCCTCATCCAGCTTGGTGCACGCCGGCATTGGGTGGTCCCCGGCGCAGTGCGCACAGCGCTCCTGCCTGGAGCAGCAGTGCGAACTGTGCGCAAACTGCTGGCACCCGATGCACCGCTGTTTCGCCTGTTGGCCACGGAAATTCTCCACACGGACCCCCACATGGTAAATTGCCGTGATGGCGAGTGCCTCCTTCACTTGAGAGGTGCCCACCAGGGTCACCAAGAAGAGGTGCTGGTCCCTGGTGGTGCCTCCAGGCTGTCGCTTGTTGATCCAGGTGACGGCGGACAGCTAGATCCCTTCCGTTTGCATGAGAGCATGTAGCTCTACGGTGTCAGTCTGGTGGTAGTCCTCTTATCACGACCCTGGCTTTTTCTGGTCGGGTCGTGGTGCCGTGTGAATCACGAAGCCCTTGCCCTTCAGGTTTTGGACGAGGGCTTCGTGATCCTCTGTGGTATGTTTGTGCAGGACGATATATTCCCGGCGGATTGTCACCTGTACACCAACCTTCAACATGGCGATGATATCCGTCTTGTAGCGACGGAAGCCATCTGCCAGGCTTGTTCTGACGGTAATGGCTGGCATTATTTGCTGCAGATGTTGTCTAGGCTGTTGTGGTGGTTTTTGTTGCTGGTTGGGGGGGCCGGATGGTGTGGGTGGCGTAATGTGAGAGGTCCCTTTGCTGCTGCTGTCTCGGCTGTTGTGGTGGGGGTTATTGCTGGTTGGTGGGCCGGATGGCTTGGGTGGTGCCATGTGAGATGTCTCTTTTCACAACCCGTTTCTTGGCAGGGCCGTACGTGAGGTAAGAGGTGCTGGAGGTCGATGCATGGACGGTGTGGCCCCCGTCGTCGTCTTCCATAAGAGCCGCAAACGAGTTGTGGGTCGGCACTGCTGCCCTGACGAGGGGCCGTTTCCTCCTCTGTGAGGCTGTGTCCATTGGCTCCTCGTCGTCGACCCTGAAGTCGGCGGTGTGGGCTGGCTGTTCATTATAATTTCGCATGTATGCATGGAACAATTGCTCACACAGAATGTTCGGGATGTCATCATCCGGGGCGAACTCCTTTGGTACGAGGTCATTGTGGGCAGAGATTAAATGGGGTGGTCGTCCACCGGTATGATCTCAATCCTGCGAATATGAACATGTAGCCTCCCGGGTGCGGAATTGTATGTGCCCACTCCACCCTCGAGGAAATAACTCCCATAGTGGAAATACACACTATTGTTATTAACTAGTTTATTCCGAGCTGGACATTATATCTCATAGAGGTCACCCTCCTTCAGTGGTACCCCGGGGTGGTAGGTGTTCTGAGTTGTCTGTGACATTTTCGGTGGTGCGGCAATCATCTGTTAGGTGGGGGGGGGTGGTGGTCACAAGAGGTGTTACCACAATGTTATTATTCATTAAAACATATATCACTCACTTGGAAAAAATGTTATTTATAGTAATGGTAGCTAAAAAGTATTTTTACAAAACTCTTGCTCACCAAGGAAATACCAGAGGGGATCGCTCCCTGCCGTGGTCGATACTATCGCAAGGTTCGAGTGTCACAATCGATTAATTGAAAGTCACTTTGTTTATGTCTGGGCCATGTTTACACGAAATCGTGGTAAAATTACTGTACCATTTTTTTACAAATGTTCACTCCCATACCTTATAAAATTGCCACATCCATTCGTGGAGCTGTAGCGCTGTCTGCCGCACATGAATAATATAGCTTTGTAACCGAAAACACTCGTAGAACACTAAATATATGAAATCTCGCTGACCACCACATTATTATAAGTACAAATATTGTTATTTATACTCGGAAAATACATAACATTGTTGTTTGACGCAGAATATACGTAGGCCATTCCAGCCCTAGGGGCTCTTGTGGCGGGTCTCACATTTATCACAACTCGGCACGCTTTTCAGTGGCCTATTTTTCCATTTGTATTTTCTTTAAACATAATTCCTAATCAATGCAAAAAATAAACAAAAACCCTAGAACTCTTAATGAATCCTAGAAATCGTAATCTTAAAACTAGCTTATACTTATCACAATTGACATTCTGTTTGTCGCACTTGTTGGTGTCCTCGATGTCACATATACGAATGTACCCAATTTACTAAATATTAATATATACACATAGCACTAAAAACACGACTTTTTGCCACTAATTCCACTGTGTGATTCACTGATGGTGTTCTTCTTGATGACATCGGCGAGCTGCCCCGTCAGGGGGGCAGGTATCATGGGAAGTCTACAGTCAGGTGGTGAGGGTAAGTGGTTGCCATGTTGTGCATGCCGAGGCGTGTGACAGTGGGCAGTGTGTGTCGTCTGGCCTTCTGGGAGAACGGTGTGGCATATTTTGAAATTAGTGTTCGTGGGGATTCTGTATGTGTTTGTTTGCTTTGGTGTCCAAGAGTGGCACGCAGCAGTTTGTGAAAGCAGGCCGAGATATAATGAAGGCGGAAGTCGGGAAGATGGGCGAGATGACGGATGATTAGAGAAGGACAGGGATGAAGTAAGCCTTGAAGTGGCAGGCTCTGACACACTCGGAAAGAGGACTGCGAAAATTGAGAAGGGAAGTTCGGGAGTTGTAGGCGTGGTAGGTTCGTGCGGTTACAGCGGAGAAATGCGGCGTGAATCGGAATGTGTGGTCTAATGCAACTCCTAGGTACTTGACCGCTTTCTTCCATTGAATTACTACCATTTACTGATATGGGCGCAATCAGCGCAATACCTCTACTGCGCAAACGCGAGAAAAGTGTCCGAGTAAGCCATCCTGCTCTAAAGCTATAACAGATGTCGAAACTCACTGGGACTGCTGTAATCGGCTTTAGACCGGCCGGATCATTTTTATAGAAAACGTTCGGCTACGTTCGATTATATCTATTCTTTTTAGTTTATAGTAAAAAAAAAAGTATTCTTAGTTAGTATTTTTATTGAAATGAGGTGTAATACCTATACATTGTGGTTTTTTTTTTTTTTTTTTCCAAACAAAAATATGCAATATATTTTTCTAAAACTACATATCAGTTTACGAGAGATTTTTATTTATTACTGAAAAAGTCTTTAAAAAATTTCAGTGTAGGTACATACTGTAAGGGATAGTGATAAGAACAATAAGAAAAGTAATTTCAATTTTTTCTTCTAATTTGGTGGTCAATAATTTGTTATAATGAATTAAGTATTACATTACCATAGTGTGAGTAGGACGATGGCGCGCTACAAGGCTTATCTTGTGTTCGTTTGTTAACGTTGTTTCACGTTCATGTTATGCGCAGAAGCAGTTTTTGGGACAGGCGCCGGCGAGGCGACCAATAGGTACACAGAACATGCTTCGTTACACTATAAGTATACGAAGCGCGTAACCTCGTATTTATGTAGAAAAAGTGAACGATATTTCTTAACTTTCTTATTCAGCAACCGACGAAAATTTATTATTTAATCTTTCAATGATTGAATAATCATATCAAATCACATATAAAAAAAAATTTCCGTAAAGTTTGGCACAAGATTTTGCAACCCCCCAAAATTTCGCGTCCCCCAAATTTTCGCGCCCCAAGCTACAGCTTGTTCAGCTTGTACGTAAATCCCCTGCTGGGCACTGGCATTAAATGTATTGCGCTGAGCCCTCGTCATGGTGGACTCTGGGAGAGAAGGCATGGTTGGGTTATTTATGTTATTACTCGTGGCACTGCAATATTTTGGCTTCGCGAGATTGTTCACTAAAATAACTCTACTCATCATATGCCATTGGCACACTTGAGAGGGTATAAAAGTTAATAAATGTTAAAATGGTACTAATAAATAATTTATTAAGAAAGGCGTACACCAATATGGCGGGTAGGCGACCAAAAATATCCTGAAAACGAGTCAATCGAATGTTACCTCGCGCGCGCGATCGATTAACCGAAATCGCCTATTATTTACAGACAATGTTTACAAAAGTTCGCGCGAAAAAACACGACAAAGTTTTGTGCAAATATCCACTCTCTCACCTTGCGAAAAGTGTTGTATCCATTTGTGCAGCTGCAGGACGCACTACCGCACTCGCGCATATATATTTTGACCTCTGATCGCACAAAAAACTTCTAAAAACTCGCGATGTCTCGGACCTCTAAAAACTATAGAGGTCAGACAATTACAATTACAAACACTTTATTAAAAACACATAGATGATTTGCAATTATACAATACACAGTTTGTACAAAATTCACCATACCAGCCCTTTGGGACTCCTTTGGTGGTTCACTAGATTTTCTATTATAGTTTGGCGCACTTTTCAGTGGCCTTATCAATTTGCAGAGTTTTGATGGCTTATGAAATATAATAGACAATGGGAAAAAATAAATAAAAACCCTGGGTACACTGCATGGTGGCTAAACAAAATAATTAACTAATTGACAAGTTTTACATTCTTAACTTAGGTAATGACTTAAGACCTATGCTTATGACTATCACTGGCAGCACTTGGTGGTGTCCTCAATGTTTGTGTCCATCTAAAAACTAAATTACACTAATACATTTGAACATACATGGATTTATTTTCACTATATACACTGCACTGTTGGTTGATGGTGTTGGCCTCTGCGGTGTTGGTGGAGCTGCCCCATCAGGGAGGCAGGTACTCCGGAAAGTCCACGATGAGGTGGTGTGGGTAGGTGGCTGCCATGTTGTGTATGCCGAGGCGTTTGACAGAGGGCAATGTGTGTTTTCTGGTTTTATTGAAGAAACGCGAGGCGTATGTGTTGATGAGTGTCCGTGGTGTGGATGTGTGAGCAATGTTGCATCTGAAGAGGTTTGATTTTCTGTAGTGTCCAAGTGTAGCACGCAGCAGTTTGTTAAAACAGACGGTGATGGGATGTAGATGGGAGTCGGGGACATGGGCGTAAATGACAAGAGGCATAGAGAAGGATAGGGATGATGTATGCCTTGAAGAGGCGTGCTCTGTCACACTCTGAAAGAGGACTGGGGACTTTTAGAATACTTGAGAGGGAGTTGTAAGCGCGGTGTGCTTGCGCGGTTACAGAGGAGAAATGCAGCGTGAATTTTAGTGTGCGATGTAATGTGACTCCTAGGTATTTAACTGTTTTCTTCCACTGAATGATTTTACCGTGTACTGAAATGGGTGGTGGTAGTTTTAGGGCGATGGCGAGTGAAGATAATGGTTTCTGTTTTGTTGTCATTAAGGGGGATGCCCCATGACTGAAAGTAAGTAGATATCATACGGATGGCCACGGTGAGCCTGGCGCTTATCATGTGTAGATCTTTATGTTGAGCCAGGATTGCGGTGTCGTCCGCGTACATGATGACCGTGCATTCGGGGGGAACAAGAAATGTCGTGAGTGTACAAAGAAAACAAAAGGGGAGAGAGTGTTGATCCCTGGGGAACTCCTGCTGTGATTGCCCTAGGGCGTGAGGTGAACCCTTCGACTCGTACACTGAATGTACGAGCTTCCAGGAAAGAGTGAAGTATGAATATGAGTGCAGGGTTGAACCCCAGGAATGCGAGTTTCAGTAAAAGTGCTTGGTGGTGTACTTTATCGAGGAGTGCCAGACCCGTGTGATGATGGCGGGTGAAGTTGTGGCTGATGATGTCTGTGGCGTATGCAAGTGCGTGTTGAGTTGATAGATTTCGGCGAAAACAGAACTGGAAGTCTGGCAGCGGTCGTAGACTAGCTACTTCCGCTTCCAGACTGGCCAGCACGATGCGCTCTACCACTTTCGACATAATAGATAGCAGTGACACAGGGTGGTACGATGAAGGCAGGTTAGCAGCTGCCTTCCCTTTCGGGATAGGTACGAACGTGGCTTCTCTCCATGTAGTATTGAAATGTCCAGTGCGGAGGATTGAATTTATGATGTTGGTGAGGTACACCAGGGTTTTCTGAGAGATGGATTTCAGGAGGCGGGGTGTGATGCTGTCGGAGACTGGGGCAGCGTTCGTCCTTACCCGATCAATTTCCCTCTTGACCAGCCGGGGCGTGGCCAGAGAGATTNGTCGGAGACTGGGGCAGCGTTCGTCCTTACCCGATCAATTTCCCTCTTGACCAGCCGGGGCGTGGCCAGAGAGATTGGGCCCTTGGATGGTGGTGGGGGTGGGCGATAGTGAGTGGGTAAACGTGAGATGTGAGGGGGGATGGGTGCCGGGAGGAATGTCTCTGCGAAACTGTCCGCCATGAGTTCGCCCTTTTCGGCTGCCGACTCAGCCAGTCCCCCACCCCCCTCGAGAGGTGGCATGGGTACATGGTTGGATCGGAGTAGCCGAGCGTGCCTCCACACTGAGCCAGTCGCAAACGATAGAGCTCGGAGACGTCGCAGCTCCTCGTCCGCATGCCAGTCGGCGATGACAACCTTGCACTGCCGAGCCAGTGCGCTGTATATCCCGCCGTATAGCGCTGCCAACGACTCCGTGCAGTATTGCGGAGAGACGTGAGGTTGCGGATCTCTTGGGGGAAAGGTTTCCCAAGAGCGTGAGGGCTGGTGGTGGGTATGTGGAGTTAGGCAGCGGTTGTAATGGTGTCAGTGAGGTTGGCCACATGTTGGTCAATCTCCAGTGATGTCTTTGCCTGGGTATGCAGGTCAAGTTGATTGTACAGCTTTGTAGCCGTGCAAGTTGGCCAACTTGTAGCTGAAGATGGGGGTGCTGGGTGCATGATAGATAATTGTGGAAATGAATAAATGCACTGGGTAGTGATCTGAGGTTTGTTCTCGAATTACCGCGAGTGCGCTGACCCTCAGTTAGAGCGTGCCCAGCGCGAAGTCGAGCACACTCGGGCGTCCAGTGCATGAATAAGGGTGATAGGTGTAGTCGGGAGGTGCATGGATGATAAGGGGGGAAACGGCAACATAAGAATGTAGGGCTTTTCCACGGTAGTTGTTGACCTGGCATCCCCAGGTAGTGTGTCTGGCGTTAAAATCACCTGCGACGAGGACTCGGCTGTCCAGTCTCCTCAGGCAATTGAGGTCATCGGTGGGGAATGGTACATTTGGTGGGATGTAGATAGCCACGGCCGTGAAAGGCATGAGATTTCGTGTGAGGCGAACTGCCACAGCTTCCACATGGTGTAGTTGCTGGGTCTGTCTTTGGTGGAAAGACAATGTCCCCCTCACAAGGATCGCCACACCTCCCTTTCTCTTGTCCAACCTGTCTGCATGCAGTATCCTGTATCCTGGGACGTTGAAGAGCACATTCGGACTGAGCCAGGTTTCCACCAGGAAAACCAGGTCCGGTTTGTTAACTGAAATGAAGTGTGTGAACTCCACTTGTTTATTGTGGATTGAGCTGGCGTTCCAGATCATGAATTTAAGCATGTTGTGTGGAGAGAGCTGTGATAAGGTCGATTATCACATCGCATTGTTCCTCTGAGGTTTTTGCCTGTGTGATCTTGCGGAGTGCGGTCATGAGGATGGGGAGTTTGTTGGGTACTTGGACACCTTTCAACAGCTGCAGAACTTCTGCAGCTATTGCCAGGGGGTTGTCACCATGTGAGCTAGTGTTCTGTGTGGTGTGTTTTGGTTTCGGTGTCGATGTTGAGGCTAGTTGGGTTGCGTGGTTAGGTGTGGCTGGGTTGGGGGGTGTGCTGTGTTGTGGCTGCGTGCGTTGATTTTGCTATGGTGGTTTAGGTGTTTGGAAAAACTGGGAGTACAGTTTCCCAGGTTGTTGTGGCTGAGTGTGTGTAGGCATGTTTGTGTGAGAGGTGCGTTGCTGTCCTCTCACCTGCTGCTGCCGCTGCCGCTGCCGTCTCCTCTCCAGGGCCTCCTTCCTGACAGGGCAGCCACCCCAACTGGTCGGGTGAGCTGTGTTTTCGTGGCCACGTGCTTGCATCAGTAATGATCTCCTTGAGGGCCGGGCAGACAATTTCATAAATTTCACCCTTTTTGAAATGTGCATTGACATAGAAAGTGTTCTGGAGTGCCCTTGCCATTGTAATGTCTAATGAATAAGGTGTGGTTTGGTAATTTTCACTTCGAATTGAAGCACTTACATTTTGTGTGCTCAGGGGATGGCTCACCACAAGGTTAAAACTCATGAGTCCATTATGCACACTTAAAAAAATAAAGACAATAAATATATATGAAATGAGCACTAATATAGTATTTTTCGATTTTGCGCACACCAAAATGGCGGGTAGGCGACCGAAAATAGCCCNTATGAAATGAGCACTAATATAGTATTTTTCGATTTTGCGCACACCAAAATGGCGGGTAGGCGACCGAAAATAGCCCGTAAACGATACTATCGAATGCACCCTCGTGCGCATGATCGATTAATCTAATTCGCTTATTATTTTTTAGGCAATGTTTACACGAGTTCGCGCGAAAAAACACGACACNGCATGATCGATTAATCTAATTCGCTTATTATTTTTTAGGCAATGTTTACACGAGTTCGCGCGAAAAAACACGACACAGTTTTAAGCAAATATCCACTCTCTCACATTGCGAAAAGTGTTGCATTCATTTGTGCATCTGCAGGACACACTTCCTCACCCGCGCACACATATTATAACTCCCGATCGCACAAAATACTTCTAAAAACTCGCAATGTCTCGGACCTCTTAAAACCATAGAGGTCAGACAATTTACAATTTATAAAATTCTTTATTGATCTGGAAACATACATTTGGGTGTTCAACTCTGTCTACATTAACGCCATACCAGCCCTTGGGCTCTTGTGGCAGCTTTATCTNAAACATACATTTGGGTGTTCAACTCTGTCTACATTAACGCCATACCAGCCCTTGGGCTCTTGTGGCAGCTTTATCTTAGTGGCTAACATTGGTAATGGCTCACTTTTCAGTGAACCATACAGCAGTAAAGAAAAGAAAACAGAAATTGTTAATATTGTACACTTTAGGGAAACATAAATAAAAAACCCTAGTATTCATAATAAACTTACAAACTAACAAATAAATTATTAAATAATACATGGTGGTGTTATCAAGTTAAATATATACACGGTTACATTGGTGTCCACATGGACAAACAGAGAAATTTTGAAGTTACATGGTTACATATTAGAGATATTCACAATGGAGGAGAGTATATACACTACATAAAATTTGTACCCTTGAGGAGGTGGTGCAGTTGCCTGAGATGTTGCTCTGAGAGGCTGCCCCAGCAGGAAGGCAGATACTCAGGTAGCCGACCATGTGATAGTGGTGTGTGTGGGGGGAGGTTGCAGGGTTAGGTTGTCTGAGCTGGGGATGTTGTATATTGTGGGCCTTGAAGAGGCGGGCTGTCACACTCTGAAGGAGGACTATATAATGTTAGTATGGTTAAGATGGGTGTGAACGCGGTAGGTCTTCCCTGTTACCAGAGAAGAGTGTGGTGTCGCTATAAGTGCATTTTTACCACTTATTTGCCTGTGCTGGCGAGCGTGGTGACAATATCAATTATCACCTCGCACTGTTCTGAGGGGGACTGAACTTGGCTGAGTTAACGAAGTGAGTTGATAAGGATGGGGAGCAGGTGGGTTGGTTGGAGCTCTTTTAGCAGCTGCAGAAGTTCCACAGCTGCTCCAAGAGGGTTTTGGCCATGTGTGCTGGTGTCAGGGNTTGGAGCTCTTTTAGCAGCTGCAGAAGTTCCACAGCTGCTCCAAGAGGGTTTTGGCCATGTGTGCTGGTGTCAGGGTTGTGTTGTGGGGCCGTATTTGGCTTGATAGGTGCGTGGTTGAGCTTGCTGCTGTGTTGGGTGAGATGTGTGTTGTAGCGCTTGTTGGCTGTGCTGTGTTGGTGGGCGTGGGTGTAGTGTCTGAGAGTAGAGTCTGGGCTGTGAGTGTGGGTGTGCTGGTGTGGTTCTTGGATGTGATGTTGTTGGGTGTTGTTTTCGGCTAACCTGGAGCTTCTTCTCCAGGGCGGCCTTCCTGATGGGGCAGCCTCCCCAGCTGGTCGAGTGGGCGGTGTCCGACAAACTGCGTTCCTTGCAGTTTGTGCAGGTGGCTGGAGTCTGCTGGTTTCCGGCAGTCCGGTGTAGGGTGGTCACCAGCGCAGCGGGCGCACCGTTCACGCATGGTGCAGAAGTGGGAGCTGTGGCCCCACTTCTGGCACCTGATGCACCTCTGGCTGGGCTGTTCCCCGGAAATGTTCAAAACGGACTCTGATATAGTCTAATGTGGTAATGGCGAGGGCTTGGTTCGTATGTGAGGTGCCTACCAGGGTAACCATGAAGAATGGCTGCACCTTGGTGCCACTTCCAGGAAGCCTTCTGTCCAGACATGTGACAGCGCTGAAGTTGATCCCTTTTTCTCGTAGAATGTCTTGGATTTTCTTGATGTCGAAGTCGGAGGGCAAGCCCCTGATAACAACTCGGGCATTTCACTGCTCTAGCCTGGGTGCAGTGTATAACTGGAAGCCCTTCCCAGTGAGGTACTAGACCAGGGCCTCATGTCTACAGCGTTCTCTGTGTGTATGGCAATGGCGTCGTGCCTGATTGACACCTGGACCTCTCCCGTGGCCATGCTCTTGATATCTTCCCTGGTGCGTACAGTTATGTTGGGCATCTGTTTCTTCTGGCCCTGCACCGGCGTCTGCCCATGTGGCTGGCCAAGGGGCCTGGTGGTGGTGGTGTGGCCATGTATAGGAACCCTCTGCACAGCTCGTCTCTTTGTAGGGGGTAGAGCTGGGTTCGTGGCTCTGGAAGTTGTGGCATTTATAGAGTGTTCTCCGTCGTCGTCTTCCTGCAGGGCTTGGAAAGAATTCTGGAGGGGTACACTGGCCACCTCAAGGGGGCGAGCGTATTCCAGAGCATACGACTGATGGTTCATGTCGACATCTCGCAATTCTGAGTAATTGGTGCTAGCAATGCTGGCTGTCTCGCTTGATAGTGACGTACATTGGTGGTGCTGCAATTCAGGGTTAGTAGGCGGTGTTCGCAGGCGATCGCGATCTGCCCTGGATGTAAATTTTGGTTTGAAATTTTTAAAATTATTAATATTCATGGTTCTTGAAAATTGTCCTGCAGTAGATTTTGGTATCAGGTTTGACAGGAAGGTCAAGGCCTCTCGGCTGGTGTTTTGGTCACCATGTGGCTTTGATCACGATTTTTCTGACATTTACAGTACAGAAAGTGTTTTGTCACTCTATCGCCCACCAAGACGGTGGGTAAGCGATCGATTATTAAGCTCTAGCGAGTTTATGGAAAGTTCACTTTCCAAAATCGATTAATCGAATGTACCTTTCTTGATGTAGGAGGCAATGTAAACGAGAATTCGCGGTAAAATAACGACACTGTTTTGCGATGAAAAGCACTCCCATACCTTGAAAGAAAGTCCACATTCATTTGTACAGCTGCAGGAAGGTTGGATGCACTCGCGGACACTCATTTTAATTGCGGATCGCACAAATTTTTACGAAAAACTGTTGATTTCGCGCACCACTAAACCATAGATTTCAGACAACAATTACAATTACAAAGATCTTTTATTAATTCTCAAAAATATTTCACACTGTTTGTACACAAGTTATTTATGCATTCACCATACCAGCCTTTTAGGCTCTTGTGGTGGTTTTCTATTTGTCACATATACATTAAAACACTTTTCAGTGGTCTTTTTACATTGGCGTTTTNGTTTTACATTGGCGTTTTTTTCTTTAGTACAGCTTTGGGTAAAAAATAAACAAAAATCCCTAGTATTCAACATATCAACTTAAACTTACAGAAATACAATGATCNTTTTTACATTGGCGTTTTTTCTTTTACAGCTTTGGGTAAAAAATAAACAAAAATCCCTAGTATTCAACATATCAACTTAAACTTACAGAAATACAATGATCTTACATACTATTGACAGTTTTTGTACATAACTAATTCTAAGCATTGGTTGCGCTGGTGTGTGTCCTCAATGTTTTTCACAGAAATATACAGTTGCTTAAATCTAACATATACTTTCTTAAACTAAAATATGTACAGTTGACCCTATTTACACTCAAATTTGCACTGGCGGTGTCTTCAATTGGTGGTTGTCGTGGCTGCCCCGTTAGGGGGGCAAGTACCCCGGGAAGTCGACGATGAGGTGGTGTGGGTATGTGGCTGCCATGTCGTGTATGCCGAGGCGTTTGACAGAGGGCAGTGTGTGTTTTCTTGTTTTATTAAAGAAGCGAGAAGCGTATGTGTTGATGAGTGTCCGTGGTGTGGATGTATGTGCAATGTTGTATCTGAATATGTTGGTTTTCCTGTAGTGGCCGAGTGTTGCGCGTAAGAGCTTGTTGAAGCAGGCGGTGATGGGATGTAGACGGGAATCTGGGACATGGGAGTAGATGACAGAGGCGTAGAGAAGAATAGGGATTATGTATGCCTTGAAGAGGCGTGCTCTGTCACACTCTGAAAGAGGACTGCGGACTTTTAGAATACTTGAGAGGGAGTTGTATGCGCGGTAGGCTTGTGCGGTTACAAAGGAGAAATGCGGCGTGAATTTGAGTGTTTTATCTAATGTTACTCCTAAATATTTAACTGTTTCTTTCCACTGAATGAGTTTACCATGTACTGAAATGGGTGGTAGTAGTTTGGGGCGACGGCGGGTGAAGATAATGGTTTCTGTTTTGTTGGCGTTAAGGGGGATGCCCCATGACTGAAAGTAAGTAGATATCGCGCGGATGGCCACGGTGAGCCGGGCG
>NQII01011360.1:0-29331 GCA_002778355.1 Clitarchus hookeri
TGACAAAGTGCGCTGCTGGGGTTGAACAAGGAGCAACGAGGGAGTACGTCACTTCCAGACAGGCATCCAGGAAGGCGAGCCAGAACCTCGCGGACAAGCCACACTACTGCCACCAATGTCGACACCAACCACCTNACAGGCATCCAGGAAGGCGAGCCAGAACCTCGCGGACAAGCCACACTACTGCCACCAATGTCGACACCAACCACCTGAAATGTGTGTGCTCCCGTTTGAAGCACACCTGAGGCAGCAGGCTGCCTGAACCACACCACACAGTAGTTATAGGCTGTTCACAGTCAAGTGAGCACTTTTGAAAGCACTTTCATTTGGAATAATAGTTGATAAAATATATTTCATTTTAGCTTTAGATGTAAACTACAGAGTGCGGTGGAATATGTAAACTGTGTTTATTACTTATACTGCAATATTTCTTTAAAAAATGTGGTTAAAGGATAAAAAATAGGTGGAAGGAAAACATAACTAGGGCCTCAAAAGTGCTCACTTTACCGTGAACTGCCTTTAGTTAAGTTTATTTCTTCTTGAAAAAGAGTGATAAAGCCATTAAACAAGAGTGAAGTAAATAGTAAATAACAAACTGCAAAAATTTAGTCTATTGATGCTATAGTACATTCATGGTTACTACACTTTTCCAAAGCCCTGCTAAAGTTCTATTTTCAGGATATTCCTCCGCCTCGTGCAAACGAAACTTAGAAAACTACACCAAAGGAATAACACACCGCATTTGTGTACACTCTGNCTCGTGCAAACGAAACTTAGAAAACTACACCAAAGGAATAACACACCGCATTTGTGTACACTCTGTGTAATAATGTTTTCCGTGAGAACTATTTCTTACTAGGCGTTAACCAACACATATTTTCACACTGTTTTTATTCATTTGAATTGTACATGAAAGATTATAATATTTTAATAAAGTATACGTAAAAGTTTAATTTAACTAAAAATACGACACTTCTATGCTAACAGAAGTATAAAATTAAAGTGATATGACACATTTAGTAAAAGACCGAGCACGTCATGCATGGGGTGATATTTCAAATGTTTGATTCAAAAAGTGTGAAGACACCACAAACAGACTATATAAGAGCATTATATGAAATTTGGTTTACTTAACACAAAACATTCCAATATTCACAATGGAAATAATTAGGCTACATGCATTAATGGATACTGCAAATGCTGTGAGTGGAGTTTGTTGTGGAACCACGGTTGCAGAAGTAAATTGAAACAAATGTGCGCACATTTACATGTAGTGATGCTCGCCAAGTATCGTGTGAAATGTACAACTCTGCAGCTGTCTCCGCGAGAGATGGGAGAAGAGTGCTTCACCATGTCACCTTCAGCTCGAACTGTTTTCAACAAGAAGGGAAACAGAGAGGAGCAAGCTCACTGCCCTGGCATCCGACATGCAATCCACCTTCACTGGCCGCACACAACTGCTTGTGGTTCTCTCAGCAGTTCCTAATATTGAACATGTGCTTGTACGTAGCCAGATGTACNTGGCCGCACACAACTGCTTGTGGTTCTCTCAGCAGTTCCTAATATTGAACATGTGCTTGTACGTAGCCAGATGTACTTCATCTTGATGCCACACAGCAAAATAATTCATGGTGAATAAATTATGACTAATTATTTTAAACCCTTTACTGCCCAAAATAATTATTTTTTTAATTTTTCAAATTTTTTGATGTATTTTACTTACATGAAATGAAAAATACACAACCAATTTTAAAACAAAATATTTTCATTCATTTTTTAATCACAACATGCCATAATATTTATGTAACACCAGGCATTAATTGCAGCAAAACCAGTATTGCTAACCACAAAATATGGTTTATCATATTCCTGTAAAGTAGAGCATCTCTTATATTATTTTACATTCGTAAGCGGTTATCTTGTGTGATGGCCAATAAAACAGTCCACACACAACCCCACATTACATTTAGCACACTGAGTACGAGCCAATGTTTTGCAGTTGTGCCCAGCTCACCTCCGTCGCTTGAGATGTGCTATTTTCGCAATAAGGTAGTCGAGTCTATCGAAACAGAGCTCGTAAGCTGTTGATCCCACAGATGTCCTTCCCAGTCCTTTGGAAGGTGTAGCATATCACTTCAAGTAGACCTGTACTATTTCTCTGCGGAAATTTATGTGAGATGTATTTCTTGTTCTGCGGTGAAATAGCCAGGCATTATGAATTGTGATGCCCAAGAGCAGCCATGAAAAGAGTAGCCGGTACTATTTTATATTGTGGATTTATATCCTGTACTGGTTGGCATTTTGATCCGTCTGACTAGTACCACCCATACATTTACTGTATTCTGTGAGGAGAGCAGGGCGTGGAAACTGAATATGCCTCCTCGATTGCTGAGAGTACCTCTGCACATTTGTAACTGGGTGAATACCATGTACATTTGATGCTGCACTGATAGAATTATTGTGCCACTTACACACTAAAACACCATCGTCTTTACTTATGGCAGAGCATGTCATGTTGTACCTCTTTCTTTTTTCTCCATTTCTTTCTCATAAACAAGTTGTCAAAAAAGAAATGGAAAGGAAGATTTTTCATATCAGATGGTAGATTTTCAATGATTTGTACTAATGGCGCTGTTGCTTTGCCCAAACATTTCTCTGCTTCAGGATTTTTGGTTACCGACCGTCCTTGATATATATCAAAGTCAACGAGATAACCATTCATAGGGTTCAAAGATCAGACCTTATATCAAAAACGAATTGTTTTCCCTCTGATAAACTGTTTTAGTCCATGCCTACCAAAATATCTAACCATGCTTTCATGATACGATAATTTTTCATTGGTTACAAAATACTTAGAAAATATGTCCAGCTGACAGTGGTCTGATCTTCCACAACTTGTCATCAGGGTTGAAATCACCATTGTTGGCAAAATGGATGATTCTCAAAATCAGTTCAAATCTATTTCTTCTCATGGCATTGGTAACCAGTTTATTATGCACATCATCACTTTTCTCCCAGTACATTCTTTTCGATGGCAACTGGTTGTATCCACTGAGAATGAGAATAGCCATAAAACAACTCACTTCTCCAGCTGTGAAATTTGGATCAGGACAATTTTTATGCAGTGCATACATGTTTGAATCTTTCACAATTAATTCAAAAAGTTCATCATCAATAAAAAGCTCTAAAGCCTGGGCAACACTACTTGTTTCCTGTATCGGGAAATCTTGTGCACCAAATATTTTGGCAACAGTTTCTAAGTCACTCTGCATTTGTGGGTAAGACTTTGTAGGAAATCTTGGCTCTGATGAAAGAGGTGTTGGCTGTGATCATGATATTGTTTCAGTGTTAATGCTACGTGTTTAGACTATCCGAGGTTCAGGGAATACTTCTGTACCATTCCTAGTACGTACATCAGCAAGCAATTGTTTTTCACTGAGGTTACCAGGAGTTGCGTCTTTTCTTCCTCGTCTGTCAAGATATTTGCGTCTGGAGGAGCCATGAAAATATCTGCTATGTTATCATTTTCTTCTCCAAACAGCATTATCGAGAACTTTCTAGACTGTAAATCCTGGTGCAAGGATTTTAGCAACTTCCCTAAAGTAGAATAAACAAAAATTCCTGTATTTCTCGTTACAACAATTGAATAATCACAATAATACGCTGTGAGTCATAATTCTCTCCGGGTTTCACAAGTTTAATGTCAAAAAACTATTAGCCATACAGCAAAAATATGCATATCAATATATTCACAATCTCTCCAAGTTTTTATTCGTAATTGGTGACATCCTATGAGGTTACATCAAAGATTGTGTGCTTGTGCCCCTTTTGCCAAATGACTTAGCACAACTGCAACAAAGGAACATGCGTGCAGCCACTGGTATCGACCATTACATGTTGGGACGAGTGTGGCAGGAAATTGATTACAGGATTTATGTCTGCCGCGTCACTAGGGGTGCACATATTGAGAACCTGTAGGGTGCATAAAAACGTTGGAGAGATTCTGAATGTATTGACAAGCATATTTTTATTGTATGTGTAACAGTTTTTTTTTTAAATAAACTTCTGAAACTCCAAAGAGACTTATGAATCACTGTGTACATATAAATGTGTGTATTCACTAAAAATAGTAAATATTGTTCTCATTAGTGCTTAGTGTTACTTTTATGTGTGTCCCTTTCAATTTTTAAACGCATGAACCAAATTTCACCAAACTCAATGCACATATAGTACTTAGTAAGGACACTTGACTTATGTAGTTTTCAATTGACCAGGAAATTACTTTCAAAACGGTGGCCATTTGACTATTTAGGGTAATATGTCGTACCTTGGGAACCATTCAACCAACTCAAACCAAATTCTGTATGCTAGCAGGGCATCGTGTAAGCATTAAATTTTGAGAGGAATATTGTTAGTCGGACATTTTTGATGATAGCATCAAATGAAAAAATTAAGTTTATACAGTATATCTTGAAAACTATTAAACCAATTCTCACGCAATTAGGCATACAAGTAATAATATGTCAGGCCAGGTAAATTTAAGTAATTGAACTTGACTAGGAAATTAATTTTAAAATGACGGATATTCAAATATTTTAGGTTTAATTGAAATATCTACCACACTATTTAACCAATTTCAACCAAATTTGTTATGCTGAAAATATTTATTACAAGCATCATATATGCCAACACACAGACACTTTTGTCAGCCATTCTGTGAGATAGCACCACAATAATAAAAAAAGTTTTTAAGTCATATCTCAGTAAACAATTAACCGATTACTACCAAATTTGGCAAACAAGTAGCACTGTGGCAGATGATGTTGAATGGTATGTTTTAGGTATGTCAACCACTTAGTTTAAAAATGGCCACTATACAGCCATCTTAGCTTGGAATGGTATATTGTCAAAACCATGTAATTAATTCCAACTTAACTTTGTGTACTGGCAGTAGATATTACAACTATGAACTATATCTAAACAAAGCATATTTAGTCTGCCATTTTGTAAGATGGCACCATAAAAAGGTTTTGTGTCATCTCTGGAAACAAGGGGCTATGGTGGTGTAGAGGTTAGACTAGTCACCTCCCCCCTAGGTGAACTGTGTTCAATTCCTGGCGGGGTCGCTTCCTGATTTTTGTATGTGGGATTTGTGCCGACAAAGTCGCTGGTCGACAGGTTTTCTTGGAGATCTCTCATTTCCCCTGCACCTTCATTCTAGCATTGCTCCATACTCACCTCACTTCACCCTCTTTGGCTCTCAACGCCTTGATATTAAGAGCCGCCCAAATCTCTCTCAACTTCACTCGGTGGAAACAACCGACAGATTCCTACCAAATTCGGCAAGTAAATACACTGCAGAAGGTAGTGTAAACTGGTATGTTTTGCGTAGGTCAGGGACTTATTTTCAAAATGGTGGCTATACAATATTTTAGCTCAGTACATTTTGTTAACAAAAAAAATTTCAACTTAACTTGGTATGCTTGCAGTATCTATTACAACTATTAAATATAAAAGTTTAACATTTTGCATTGTTTGAAAACAAATTGTTTAGTTGGTATAATTGTCACCTGTGTGGTTGGTATAACTGTTACTAGGCGGCGCCATTGTAAAATGACGTCTTGTCGTACAACTGTGTCTTTCTTGCTGTATCATTGTTATGGTGTAGTGAATAAAAAATTTATACTAGAAATCTCAAGTTTTTATTCAGAAGAAACCCATTAACCTCAATAACAACCATCAAATATATTAAAGAGACTCATTTCTCTGCCATTTTGTAAGTTAGCCCCAAAATAAAAATTAATTTTTTATGTCATCTCAGGAAACAATAAACCCATTCTTACCAAATTTGGCAAAGAAGTTTTACTGTGGCAGAGCATATAAATATATGCATTTTTTAAGTGTGACAGACACTTATTTTAAAAATGGCAACTATAAAAAAAATACTTTAGGCTACATTTAAACCCTTGAATTTCCCTGATCTTGCATTACAGTCCATTCATGGTTACTTCCAACTTTTCTGAAGACCTGCTAAAGTTCTACTTTCAGAATATTCCTCTGCCTTATGTAAAAAAAAGCGTAACAGAGTGTAGAAAGTTACACCATAGGGACAACGCACCACATTCGTATGCACTCAAGTGTAATAATATTTTGCGTAATAAATATTTCTTACTAGACATTACCAACGCACGTATTTTCTTCCTGTCTTTACTTCCATTTATTATAAATTGAATTTCATAATTGTAGATAAAATATAAGCAAGTTAAAAGTTCAATTTAACCAAAAATGAAGAATTTTAATGTTAACAGAAGTATAAAATGGTGGTGATATTGTGACATATTTAGGGAGCAACCTAGTATTTCACATATGATGTGGTTTTTCAAAGTTTCGATTCTAAAAGTTTGAAGAAACTGTGAATAGAATATAGAATTAAACTAAATAGCACAGGCAAGACACACAGGAAAGTTGCACTAAGCATAAATACTCGAATGCCTATGAGTGCACGCCATGAACTGCCACCAACCAAAATTTGGATGCCTTCAAGTTCATATGAAAATCAGAATGGTTGTAAAAGTTGTGAAAATGACTAGTGTTCAGAAAAGTTGGCAGCATATGTAGAGCAGTCCGTTTCAATCCAATACTGTCTGTGTCTGCGGTGTGACTGACTAAATTTTGACGTTCAGACCCTTGTTATAGCTAGTAGCACGTTATGAAAACAATAACCACATCAATAATAAAATATTTATTTTCCAATGCTGCCAACACACATAAGCAAATTACATCTAAAATCATATCTAGAGTCTCTAACATTCCCTGATTTGCAATTTCTCTGACTTTTCCCTGTCAACTTGTTTATTTTCAGTGTGACGTGAACAGATTCAAGTTCAAGAAGCAGAAGCAGTAAAAAAACCATTTTGTGAAAGTAATAACAATAAACTGCACAAATTAAAACAAGAAAATTCCTATAAATATTTTATATATAATTCAGACAATTTACTGGGAACAAAACAATACCATTCACACTTTGTACTGCAAACATTCATTTTTTTTACTTTTTCAATTTCAAGCAGACAGTTAAAACACTTCACTTTTAATTCAAATATTTTAGTAAAAAAGCTTTGAAGTTAGACAAAGGATCCTTCAGTACTAATTTGAATGGGACATATTAAGTGTAACAAAATAGACGACGTGGAAGATATAATTTAGCGATGAACCTTCCTTTAATAGGGACTTTAAAAAAATCTTCTGTAGGCACTGACATTAAAAAAAGCATCACAGACAATAACATATCACTGACAAAAGAACTTAAAAATTAAATTGCTCACAAAGTAATAAAATAAAAAACTTACATTTGTCAAATTCTTAAATATGACGGAAGATCACAGAACACTTCCCAAAAAATAAAGCATAAATATAAAATTTAACACAAAGCAAAACAACACAAACTGGCACTTGACTATTAAATCCGTTCTTAGGCTTTACCAGCTTAATTTAATATTACAAAACTCAAAACCAAAAATAGCATTGAATTGGTACAAACATCACCCACGCAAGTAACAACAGGTGACAAGCAATGGGGTCTACCTAATAATCCTAATTTCTCACTATTTTTGCAGCATAGCAATTAAAGAGCCTGCATCACTTGCAATATTGCATTTTCTATTTACCGTCAACTGGGTGGCTATGGTCAAAGAAAGAAATAACTGTAGGTTAGTGGAAACATATTCTATGTGCTTAAATATATATTATATATACTTTCATATATTTGAAACACTTTATTGTAAAGTAAATGGCAACCTTATTCTAAGATATGAGAAACTTACACAGGTCTTCGTTCTAACCATAGGCAGACCAGAGTAACCCCAGATGACGGTATTTCTTCCCAATTCAAATTTAGGAGGGTTTATCTAAAAATTTGACATTAGAAAGATAGATAATTACTTTACCCATCATTACATGCACAATATATGAACTACTAATGCATATTTATGCAACAATTAATTTGTACAATATTTTACATATGAATTTATTTTTACCTTGTAATAACAACCAGGGATCACCTATTAACCATCAGGTACAAAACTTTGCACAGGAATATGAAATGTAATGCTTCTAAAATGAAACACTTTCAGTAATGACCCCGACTCTTCTGTTATGACACTAAATTGAACAATTTCTGTATAAGGGATGATACAGCCTCTTTAAATCAATTTCTAAAAAATGTAAAAAAAATAAATATTTGACTGTAACTGCTATAGAGAACCAATCATACAAAAATGATACAATGAATGAAGTCAAATACTTATTTGTTTTCTATATGATATAATGGCATATTACAGTTACTGCACTCGGCTGCAATCAGTGCATATTGGGCGAGTGCGTTGTGTTGCAGCTTTGCGTCATATCTTTAAAAAATTTGGAGACAAAAAAATTGAGAAAAATATTAACTGAAATTACACAAACCCACACAAACAAGCCTACAATGGTTATGTACAACATTGATAAATAAGCGTGTAGAGTATATTTCTTTAATTAAAATACAATAAAATTTTGCTCCTGTAAAAAAAATTAAAAATTTGCAGAAATAAGTTTTTTCCGGTTTTTTTTTCCCCAGTGCTCAGTTTATACCACTTTCAATCTCGCTGCCTTTTCCCTGTTTTCCAGTTTGTTGGGTCTCCTGATATCCTGTAAACTGTCAGGACTTTTGTGAACGTGCAGCAACAATTGCAGAAGAGTACAATTTTTGACTTTTTTTGTACAGAACAGTTGCCAAGATAAAGAATAATAAAAGCAAATTCCAAGATCATTTTCATTGTGCAAATTATTTATTGTAAGACTGCTACATAAAAACTGTCACATACACAGCAGCGCTCTGAAAATTTAGAAACAACAGATGGAATTAATTTTATTTTACATATAATCCTTTTGAGAATAAAATATAACCTATAGCACAATTCAAGTGCATTTAAATTATGTCTGAAAGGTTTTTCTTATTAATGTAAATAAATTGGAGTAGCAGATTTTCCTCCCGCTAGTCACTTCTCTTGCCGCTCGTCGTCTACCGCTGAGGGCCCGGCACACTTTTATACTCGCTGGCCTTGACCTTGACTCAGGGTGCCTGAGTCATGCTGAGAGAAACTAGGGTAGTAAATCACTAGAAAATTCTTTAGAAAAACAAGAAAATTCAATCAGCTAAGGTCAAGAGCACTGCAAAAGGATTATCATGGTGCAAAATAATTATCATGGAGATATGCTTTTCGTAACAAGATATGCTTTTCATAACAAGATATGCATGTCTTGAATTATCACTAGACTATCATTCAAACAATCTTGTGATTCACACCAGCTATCATATCACAACTCACTCTGTCCTCATAGTCTTGGCTCCTTCGAGAAAAGCACAGCACCGACAGACACGTAACGATATTCTCCACACACACTTCACGACACAGATTCGATCTCTCTCCCAAAATATTTCACATCAATCACAAATATTTTCAAAATCATTTCAACCCATTTCATAAAGTGGCACCCAAATATTTAACGCACTTTCAACTTCATGTAATTGGTCATGCTGTAAATTCAAGCAGTCAGGTTCAAAACATTTTTGCCGCCTAGTTACTGCCGTTTTTGTCTTGTCATGCACCTAAAAAGCTATGTGAATCCAGCATAGCAATTATCAGTAATATNTAACGCACTTTCAACTTCATGTAATTGGTCATGCTGTAAATTCAAGCAGTCAGGTTCAAAACATTTTTGCCGCCTATTTACTGCCGTTTTTGTCTTGTCATGCACCTAAAAAGCTATGTGAATCCAGCATAGCAATTATCAGTAATATTTTATATGATATTTAATAATAATAAATATATTCATTTAATGGTACATATCAGACCATCATCTTCTGTGATCAACTTTTACATGGTGCATCCTGATACTGGGCGCCATTCGCAAAACACGTTTTAACTCCCCACTAAGCTTATGTTTACTAAGTTAATACACAAATAGTATAGAAGCCGACGTTAGAAAATGTGGGATGGCGTGAGCTAAGCATACAACTCTCCTGGTCACGGTCATTAAATGAAACAAGATGCTTTTAGAGATTTATTCAAATGCTGCAGATCAAATATTTAAATTTAAAGCAAACACTTCATTTAAACAGTTATTTTAACTTACACACACAAACACACACACACACACACATTATAAGCAAGAAATTGCAGTTACATGTTATTATTAGCATGAGGTGTGAGTTTAGCTCAATGATAATCACAGCATTAAAAATACTTATTTAATCCTGAATTATTAATGTTATTTTGTTACCACTGAAAAAATTATAATATAATAAATGAGTTATTATAAATGAACTCATTTGTTTCTCTTTGTAAACAAATAGAGGCCTTATTCAATTTCATTTCGATTTTATTTTGTAATTTGCATGCCAGATAAGAATGTAATCAAAATTTTATAACTAATATCACAGGAGATGTTAAAATAAAGATAATCTCTTCATGAAAGTGTTAATAATATCATTCAACATTTAATATTAGCAGAATAAAATTATTAAAATGTAATCCATGTAGTGGTGAAAAAGAAACTAACGTCTAAGCTATTTACCTTGTGGAACACTAATCATGGTTGTGTCCATTACAACTGCTTTGCCTGTACGTGTATTAAACATTTTTGTTCAGCAATAGTTGCAGGTGGTGTGGTAAATTTAATTCTGTAAGTTCTGATGCTAGCAAAACGCTAAACGTCAGTTACAAAAATAGAATTGCTGAACAAATTTGTTAGTTGACCACTATGTTAAAAAAAAAGTATTGATTGGAACACAACTTAAATTTGAAGAAAACTACTTGTGTGACTTTAAGTTAAATTTATATTACTCAACATTTTAAAAAAAACGCAAGAGACGGATACTGTAAAATTAAGGGAAATTTGTTAGACGTAGATTCACCCTTTAAATATTTGTTATAATAACGTTTTCACCCAGATTGCTGCCATAATATTTCATATCTATGGTCACTGAATAATTGTATCCAGGAAGATACTATTATAATGTCATGTAGGCCTAGGCATATTAATATAAAAGCCATAAAGTAAAAGACGCATAATTCAGAATTTTAATACCTTGTGTTGATATATTTTGGAAAGTACTCTAAAATATATATTTTTTTAAGTGATACATGTAAGTATTTTGAACACAAATTTATGGTGCTTTTATAATTCTCAAGAACATTTATATAAAATTAAACAAATTGAAGTTGTTTTCAAAAACAGCACAAGAAAAATAAAATTGTAAAACTACATGACATTTTTAATACTGTATGTAGATTTACACTTTCCTTTTAGGACCTACAGAGACAGTGCTTTCACACAATCTTTTCTTGTAAATTTACACATTTATGGTTCCTGTAAAATCGCAGCTGTAATTATTAAGTTTAGGGGCTTTTCTGTAAGCATAAAAATAATTCACGGAAAATGGTATATTTCCACTCTACTAATCAAGTAGAACATGAATATACTAGGGGCGTAGTTTTAAAATAAATACAAAATATTTAAAGAAATTGAACAAAATTGCAAAATGAGCAGTATAGCCAAGTTTGTTTACGTTTCTGAACGAAACATCCTCGGCCAACAAAAGGTGCATTAATGGGTTCTGCACAGCTTACCTTGTTCATATTCAAGAGGGCGTAATGTTAAAATAAGTAGAATATATTTAAAAAACTTGCAAAACATGTTTGTTTACGTTTATTAACGTCAGAGAAATTATACCAGCCCCCTACCTAGGTGAGTCAATTTACATTCTTTTGGTGTGTTTTACAGTTCCTTTAAATCCCTACAATCCTACATTCGTAGTTTAGTGTAAAGCCCAAACATCCTATGTTAGTGTAAAACCCAACAATCCTAAGTTAGTTTAAAAAGGTAAAATAGTGATTCACCCATTGTGGGGTAAGGTTCCGTTAGGTTAGGTGGGCACATATTACGAAATTAGTCGGACGTTAATGCCCCTAGTATATTCGTGTTCTGAATCATTGGTAGAGTGGAAATATACCATTTTCCGTTAAATATTTTTATTTTTACAGAAAAGCCCCTAAACTTAATAATTATCATGTTGGGTCTATTTGCAGCAAGATTAGCCTTTGCTCCTGTTAGATAACTGTACTGTAAGGAAAATTAAACACTGACATCTCCCCTCTAGTAAGTATGCACTAGAAAGTGAGGCTATAAAAATTAATACATAAATAAGTAATATAGATTCGTGGTAATTCGGGACCAAGTCAGTACAAGACCAGGTTATCTAAACAGCTAAGGTACCCTTACAGCAGAATGAAATCATCAGCGACAGGCCTAAAAATCTACCCCGGGTTCCATAAAGTGCATTACGGACACATGTGCCAGCAAATACAACGGCTCACTAAAAAAAAACTTACCTCCAAATGCTACCAAGATGCATGTGCTATGATGTTTGTGGTAAAGACGACCTGCATTTCACAACTTGATAAGCATCACGGCGTGAAACGTTCATGCAACTACTTCACAAGATGTTTTCTTCTTGGTGACACAAACGCTGAAGAAACCAGTGTTTTTGTAGATAGGCGTAAAAGCAACAAACCATAATGAAAATTGATAAACACCAAAAAAATTAAAATTCTGTCCTTTATAGGTTATGATTACTGTCCCTAAGCGAGCACCTATTTCACAAATCTATAACCGAAACACTATTAAGTTCCAAATCATTAACCACACCTAATTTGCACCCGTATTTGATTTGTAAACATTGCTATTGCTACAACTACCGACTTTTTTTTCTNCATTAACCACACCTAATTTGCACCCGTATTTGATTTGTAAACATTGCTATTGCTACAACTACCGACTTTTTTTTCTCAGAATTATTTGATGTCAAAACATTTGCATTACGAGTAGTTGTTCACATAAGAAAATATTTGAATTTAAAACTTTTATTTCTAGCTTATGAATATCACATGAATTAAAAATATAATTGTTATGCTTGTAAATAATATTCTCTATTCCCATAATACAAACAACTACTTGCTAAAGTAGTAACGATTGGACGATAATAATTCCGAAGGTCATATAAAAAATTTTAAACCTTTCCATATGTGATACACATCAGATTAATTAATAGAATGAAATATAATTTTAAATTATGTTTAATAGCATGAAATTCAACATTATTAAAATTTATAAATATCACCCATACACACTTGTCTGATATACCTAATGTATTAAGAACATATTATTAAACACACGAAACTACATGAGGTGAGATAACATTTGGAAATGTACTAACTTCAGAATTATGAATAGATCAAGAGGGCAGTAATAAAGTAAAGTAATATTCCGGTTTACAATAAAAATACTTGCAAATGGAAATGCAACTAGGTTGCTTTTACAGAGTAGTCAGAGTTCCTGACCCCCAGAGGACCGCATCTCTGAGCGTAGATGTTTTTATACTTCCTCTAACCATTATGGAACTCAGTTAGATTAAATTAAATTTTGTGAAAGTATTTTATTCATATAAAAGAGATTGTCTTTTGAAAATTAAGGTACAAACAAACACGTTCATCACTGTTGACCAAGTGACTTTGGCAGTTGTGTTCCTTTGAAACACGTTAATGTTGGGTACATGCGCAGAAAACTAATAAGCAGTCAACTTCATTTTTGGGCTGTGTTTCACTTGGTACTGACTTCGCAGACCAGTAGCATACCAAAGAGAATGCCATTAGTAAAAATATACGTTGCAGTAGCACTAAGTAGTGAAACCAGATGGAACACTCATCAGCAGAGTTTCCTGCAGGAATAATGACGTCTGCTATACATGGTGAAGAAATGGTAGGCCTAAACATGTTATAAACAGGGATTTATATTGGTTTCTATTCATCTTCGTCAGATTCAGACTCATAAATTGATGATGAGATCGAAGAATGTGAAAATATACTTTCCAACGTTATTTTCTGCAGATAAAACAATGTGACTTGCTCATTATCCATCGCCACCACCACGTTGCATCGTCTGCTTTTACTGAGACTGCCTAACCTCCTGCAACTCAGTAGTTTCAGCTGGATCAAGTCAGTAGTTTCAGCCTCCGACCCAAATGCCACAACACCATTAGTCAGCTACTGATTAGCAGAATCAGTATGTAAAGGAATGCTCGTCAGTAATTTCAGCTGCTGTCAGTGCCAAGTGGAATGCAGCCTTAGTCTACTAGAAAGATAAGGATGGCAGATATTTCACATAAAGGTTCCAAAGAACGGTTTCGGAGAGGGGAAAAGGATCTAAATTTCAGTGAGTTGTGTGAATATGGAATACAGAGATTTTGCTGGCTGTGCAGAACCATTCTTGTTATAATTTTAAATAAAAAACTTAATAACCACGTATATGACAGTTCTTTATTCCAACACACGTCTTCGCACATACGTAGGTACACGCACACTGATAACTGCCAGTTTCGCCATCTTGATTACGTCTTATAAACTAACACACTCTGCGATATGAAAAGAGAAACAACAGAGGCGTATTCTACAATTACAACAATTCTGTCCCAACATTGAACTGCTTTTCTGCCAACCCGACTTTCATAAGCAATGTGGATAGTATTTAAGGTTAGAACAAGTGCTTTGAGATATTTAGATATGTCTTCTAACCTATTTGTAAAGCAGTTTGATTAAATTCAAGTTGGTATAAAAGTATTTTATTTATGTAAAAGTGCTCGCCTTTTGAAAATTAAGATATAAACAAACACGTTCATCACTCTTGACTGTGACACTGACAATTGTGTTGCTTTGGGATAAGTCAATGTCATATACATGTGCAGAAGACGAATAATTGTTCTACCTCATCTTTAGTATATGGTTTCAGTGCTGGCAGAAGTACCAGAATTCTGGTAATTGTACTAGATTTTCACTATTGATACCAGCGGGCGATTCTTGAGGTATTGCGACTTTCGCTGTGTTCCAATTGGCACATGGTCACATGGCCCATTTTGTCTACAATATCTGTGACATATTTTTGTAATTTATATTTTGCATTTTGTCAGCTTCAAAGTTGACAAATTACAAAATGCAAATTATAAACCACCACAATTGTGTCAGGTGACATAAACTATATTTATTTATGGATAATTTTCCCTCAATTTAATTTATTTAGCAGAGTTGTAAAATATAGGACCACCTTTAATTTCTCTGGACAACTCCCTCCCAGTAAGTACTGGAATACAATAAGACTCAGGGCCTTATTCATAGTCAGATATTAATCCAAGGATTATTCAGAGATCATCTTCCTTGGAGTTGGTCTGAGGTTAGTCTGGACTAAGGGTGGACTCACTATATTGTATTCATAAACCCCGATTAGAGTGGGACTACTTTAGTCGAGAGANGTCTTCTTTGAAGTTGGTCTGAGGTTAGTCTGGACTAAGGGTGGACTCACTATATCGTATTCATAAACCCCGATTAGAGTGGGACTACTTTAGTCGAGAGATGATCGAAGTACACTGCTGCCAGATGTACAGCGCATGCACATTGTAGATTCTCGTCTCAAATAAAAGTATTGCTACGAAAGGAAAGTCACATTCGAGATGACACACACATTAAAAGTAGCTTCAATCATTTCAAACAGATTGTTTGTTTACCTAAATACAAAATGTCGTGTAAATTACAACTTAATCAATATTTCAACATTGATTTAATAGTCTCCATTGTTTTATTTGTTGAATAGAAACCATTTACTATGTATAGCAGAGAATGAGATTCTTGCTTTGAAAATGTGAACTGCACATTCCAATCTCACTTGTTCGTCCAAAATTTTTAATATAACTATTTCTTTCAATGACAAGTACATGTTAACGAAATTAATTATTTCCTTTTAATTTGTTTTCCATAAATGTGAAATAAAATATTTACTTCGAAATTTTATATACATCTGATTTTCGATCCTCTATTGTAATACTAAATGATGGAGAACGAAAAAATTAATATACTGATTATCTTATTGTTCCATTTTGATTTGTTAATTTAATGTGGCTTGTAGTGTGCGGAAGGGTAGCAAGGGTATGGTAGCGGAGATGGAGTCGATATTGATGATGGAAGCGTGATGTCCCACCAAAGTGAGACACTCCATAAATTCCAAACATTAATAAGCTGTGCTGATTGGTGCTAACACGTCTATCTGGCTAGTTCAGACGAGTACTAGCTCTCTCAAACAAGGAATGTGGCTGACGACCACGTGGCAATACTCCTCCACAAGGCCATAAGATTTACAAGTCCACATCGTGGTTGTTCGGGGCTGTCAGAGACACCCCTTTACGTTCCTGCGAGATGTACACATTTTAAACAATTTCAAGAATAACTGCATATTTACCTGGAGTGAACCAGGTCCCGAAACACTAATGAGAAGAATGGTAAAATTTAAACTTTTTCAAACTGTATGGTTGGTTAACAAAAGTTGCAGTCCACCGAGTACATGATACGTATCCAACACCTATGTTCGCTAACACCAGACTAAATTGGCATGACGTGGCAGCGATGGAGTTGGCTGCTGTCTCCTGCATAAACACAAATGTAAAATTATTAACTTACCTAAATAGAAAGTTTGGCACAAGACTTGTGCGAAAGACATAAAACACTTCCGAAATTTAAATATTCGTTATTGCTGACTTGTTTTCCTTGTTAATCTATCTTTCTGAGTATTTTCAGCAAATTTTGGTTTTATGTGTTAAGATGTAAACGAACATAGTGAATGCAGAGAATTACAGCAAAGACACTTAAATTACATTACATATATTTTACACTTCAAGATAACCTGTAATAATATATTTTAGCATAAGATAAATTAATTTGGTACATCATATTTTCTCATGTTTGGGGTGAAAATGGCCGGTACTGAGAGACCATTTTGTAACACTTTGTAAAAAGTTGGAGAATATTGTGACATAAAGAAACAAACATGTAAACATTGAAACTGGACATTATAAACTATTCTGCTAATTCTACAATGTATTAATTTGATATTTGAGCCAATTTCGAAAAGGTGCGTAGCAGTTTGGTGCAGATAAGTATTGTGTGTTTCTAGGAACTATTTTGAGATAACGTTTCCCCATGTGTAGTAATTTACGGGGAACACGATGCATTAATTACTTACTTAAAAATCTGTGGCACTATTAAATTACTTCTTGTGGATTTAATGCTAATGTTTTGATTGCGGTAGTTCTGTCATAGATAGTTGTGCAGACGGGAAAGAAGTATGCATGGACGCACTCACTGCGAGTTCCTCCCTGTGCGCTCTGATACATAGGTGCAGCATAATATGGTCGGGATTCCCCTGGCAGAAGCAGACAACATCAAATATTTTTCGCAGCACACCCCTATGCACTGGTAGTATGGCTGGTTTCATTTTATTATGTCAATACTGCCTTTATAATGGTGATGAATGTGTGTTTTAGTAATAAATACATTACAAAAATACATCATAAAATACTTAAAAAATAAATTTTCCCAGACAAGATTCTAACATCCATCCTTATCGATATCAATCCACAATATTACCATTGAACTGCCGATACACTTATCACGCGAAAATACCTTACTCTATATGTTATAAAAATTGAATTTATATTGGAATTCTCCTTGAAAATATTCATATCATTTCTGGTAAGAATCTGTTTTCAGAAGAGGCATTTGATTGAAACAGAAATTCGAAATGCATTGCTGTAGCTTAACACTGATGTATTATGATTATATTTCTTTTGAAATTTAATTCACCTAACAATTCATTCTTTAAAATGGCACATTTTTGTGCAAAACATTTACAGAATACGGCCATAAACGTATTTTTTGTGTTTCGTAAACTTTGTGCAGTTTGGAGAGATCTTCCTTTTTCACGAAGGTGTCCTTAAATCAAAAGGGAAGCCGCAACTACAATGTAAGAACCTCCCTTAAGCATAGCTTGTTGAAGGCGACCTTTAATTTAAGGAAAGGAAGTGGTGAGAAATAAGGCTGCCAAATGTGTGCATTTTAGCTTCCTTAAGCAAAATGGTGGGCTACCCTTCGAAAATGACACCTTCTTAATAAGTTGTAATGTTCAATTAAGGAGCAATTGTGACGTATGCTACTTGTAAATGATGAACATTTATTGTAANATAGGTGCAGCATAATACGGTCGGGATTCCCCTGGCAGAAGCAGACAACATCAAATATTTTTCGTATCACACCCCTATGCACTGGTAGTATGGCTGGTTTCATTTCATTATGTCAATACTGTCTTTATAATGGTGATGGATGTCTGTTTTAGTAATAAATACATTACAAAAATACATTATAAAATACTTAAAAAATAAATTTTCCCAGACAAGATTTGAACATCCATCCTTATCGATATCAATCCACAATATTACTATTGAACTGCCGATACACTTATCACGCGAAAATACTTTACTCTATATGTTATAAAAATTGAATTTATATTGGAATTCTCCTTGAAAGTATTCATATCATTTCTGGTAAGAATCTGTTTTCAGAAAAGGCATTTGATTGAAAAATAAATTCGAAATGCATTGCTGTAGCTTAACACTGATGTATTATGATTATATTTCTTTTGAAATTTAATTCACCTAACAATTAATTCTTTAAAATAGCACATTTTTGTGCAACACATTTACAGAATAGGGCCATAAACGTATTTTTTGTGTTTCGTAAACTTTGTGCCATTTGGAGAGATCTTGCTTTTTCAAGAAGGTGTCCTTAAATCAAAAGGGAAGCCACAACTACAATGCAAGAACCTCCCTTAAGCATAGCTTGTTGAAGGCGACCTTTAATTTAAGGAAAGGAAGTGGTGAGAAATAAGGCTGCCAAATGTGTGCATTTTAGCTTCCTTAAGCAAAATGGTGGGCTACCCTTCGCAAATAACACTTTCTTAATAAGTTGTAATGTTCAATTAAGGAGCAATTGTGACGTATGCTACTTGTAAATGATGAACATTTATTGTAATTACCACGTGCGAATTATTTCACTGTGTATTTTAACCTTTGAAAAATTAATGTGGTAATCTCATTTATGTTCAGTGTAATGTGTATACCTAACGGTTTTGCGTAGTGTTGATGATTATGATGGACTACGAAGTGCCGAGGTTATTTGACGAAGATCATTTGGATTTACTTCAGCATGTCGAAAATCGTCAACGTAATGAACGTTCTCATCAGTATTTGCATGATGGCCAAAATCCGTGGGAATACTTTTCGGATGTAGAGTTTGTGAAATGTTTTCGTTTCACGAAGCAAACTGTAATGGACACTGTTGTGCCTCTTGTTGCCGCCAACAGCGGAGATAGAAGAGGATTGCCAGTGCCACCAGTCATGACAAGTGAAAATACTGGATAATTATCCTCTGGTAGGGAAGGTTTTTCTTAAGTATATAACACAAGTCTAACATCAAGTGCTCCTGTAGAATGACTTTTCTCGTTTGCAGGTTTATACATAGTTCACAACGACACTGACTTAGCAACTCAATGTTTGAAAAACTTGTTCGCTTGCAGGAAATAAAGCATTTACATGACATACTTAATAAATAATTAATAATGATCATGGAATTTTTTTTGGAATGTTTATTTTGTATTTTGATGTGTGTTTTAAAATTTTATTTTGATTCTTGTATTTCCAATATATTTTCAACATGTATTTTGAATTAAAATACATTTTATAGAATATTTTGTATTTTATATCTATAATACTTTTCTCAAATATTTTGCTCATCTCTGTATCATAGCCATAAATTTCTCAAAGGAGATGTTACACTGACAGAAGGAAGGGAAGGAGTATATACTGGCTTCAGCTGTGCTGACGTATTGTTTAATACAATTATTAGAAGAAAAGTTACCTCACAATATAATAAAATACATCATAGTTTACATTAATTATGGTTTTATAAAAATGAAAGGTTTATTAATAATTTTAATTCTAATAGTTGACATCCTTATGGTCAAAAGGAGTGGGGTGGGTTTACAACATCCTTTTTTAGCGCTTCTCCACTCCTCCGTGGTTACACCGCTGGTATTGCTGTATAAGTGTATGTAGTGTCAAACATATAATAATATATTTTCTGTTTCTCATAATTTTAAATCAACTCTGCCAGGACATCGTGACTTTAGTCAACTTTAGAAATACCAATTTACTGTTTTAAAAGAGCGGGAATAATATTGCTTCACAATACAGCATCACGATGTTTTCTTATGGAGAATTTCAATACTAATTAGCAAATGACAATAATACTATGCAGCAAATAAATAATATTCGCTACATATATCCGTGATTCTGCTGTTTGTTCTTGCTAATAGGTTATCATTTTCTTTCCTAAACATGTTACAGTAACCATATATAAGATATGGTTTTGTATAGCACCAACATTATCTGAAACCAANTTTTCTTTCCTAAACATGTTACAGTAACCATATATAAGATATGGTTTTGTATAGCACCAACATTATCTGAAACCAATATTATCTTACACTTATTAAATTAAGTTTGTTTTGTGCCATGCTTTAATGACCAAGTGCACCCTTCTTTATTATTATTCATAGCCATATGTAAATTGCAGTATGTGTGTTGGCTGCGATTCATATTGAAAACTAAAATGAAAGTTTTTCGCCTAGAAGCCTATGAGAAAACATCAGCATAACTAGTCGAGTGAAAAACAAGACATGTATCGTAACGTATGACGTGAACCACGCGTCCACGAGCTCCTTGTGCCCACTCTGACCGCCGCAGTCACAACAACTACACCAGCTACACCGAGCCGCACCAACTACATCAGGCGAAGAGTGCGTAATGCAGGTCGACAAGAACATAACTTGCACCTTCTTGCCGACAATTATTACACAACTNCATCAGGCGAAGAGTGCGTAATGCAGGTCGACAAGAACATAACTTGCACCTTCTTGCCGACAATTATTACACAACTCAAGAGACCGCCCGACTAATTTATTAACAGAAGTAACTCTTTTAATAAATAAGACTCATTTCGCTCCACAAATGACCCTTCTTGCTCTGTATAGCACCAACATTATCTGAAACCAATATTATCTTACACTTATTCAATTAAGTTTGTTTNGACCCTTCTTGCTCTGTATAGCACCAACATTATCTGAAACCAATATTATCTTACACTTATTCAATTAAGTTTGTTTTGAGCCATGCTTTAATGACCAAGTGCACCTTTTTTTTTATTGTTATTCATAGCCATATGGGCTTTACAAATGGTCCAGTCTGCAAGGGTCAGTCTGTAGTATCAGTCAGTCTGCATAGGTCAGTCGGCTGTTGTAAAGTGTGTGAATTCATTTATGCTTGGAGATGGTGCAAACTAATTAGCAAATGACAATAATACTACGTAGCAAATAAATAATATTCGCTACACATATCCGTGCTTCTGCTGTATGTTCTTGCCAATACCTTTTGCTGCATCAGGAATTATATAAACTTCTTCGCTTTGTACCTGACGAATATCGAGATTTTTATAACAGCATCGTTCAGTGGCCTACTGCTAGTGAATCAGGCGATGAGGACGACGAGTGAGACATTACATGGTGGAAAAGATTACTACTCACAGTCAAATGTTTTCATGTCAACTGACTTTCATGTTTGTTTGGTAATTTACAGAGTGTAGTGCATAATTTATTAAATAAAGCTTATATGTTTTGTCAAACATAGTAATGACAGCATTCCACGTTATTTTGATCATGCAGAAAGGGCCTAAGTCAAAACATTTTGAAAAATTGTGCAAGCCAAAGTAACTTTATTGGAATGATTTTACCTATGCAGAATAATGCACAATTAGTCCGTAATTGTGTATGATTTATTTCATAATTTTTATGACTTAAAGTTTAATAGTTAATCCGTTTTTTGAGATTATCTCAAAACTATGTCATGTTGACTAAGGTCCTTTCTGCAGGGACAGATTTATTTAGTAAGTGGTGGTTCCTACCACTGGTGTATACAGGAAGAGATATAATTTGTTTGTGTCCAACGACATATCCTAGACCCAGAATGACGTTTGAATCTTGAGGTCAACATATCTTGTGCTGTAAACAAATGAATGTGGACTGATGTGGCATGTTTTGAATATAGTGGTATAGGGATATGTTGTAATTCTTCTTTTTCTTTTTTAATGGTCCAAAAATGTGTTTATAATGGCTACTATGGAAAGTCCGTAAAATAAATATTTTTGGAATTTCTCAGGTAAGATTGTTTACAAATCTTTTGCAGATTTTTTTATTTATATTTATTCATAAAAAAGGCTATTGATGTTAGACTGACGTGTCGGTAAAACCGAATTTTGCTTGCAATTATGTCTTAAATTTACTTTAATGTTATCCTTTCCCCATTGCAAAAAATATTTTTTTGTTTTTAGTTTTTTGGCGGATGAAGAACTGAGAAATGAGTGGACTGTAGCTCTCAGATGCGAATACTTCACACCATTCAGACTTGCTCGAACCACTTTACTCAGGATTGTTTTAATAAACGTGTTTTCGGCAATGAAAGAAAATGTGGACCAACGATGTAGTGCAATCAGTGGTAGATTTTCCTCACATTTACAGCTGAAAAATGTTAAAAGAAAAGCACCAGCCGAGTGAGTTTTGCAAGCTACGTCTCGTTGCTAAACCATTGTCAGACAAGAATCATCCATTTTCAGCTAAGTACAGTGCACAGGCAGTATTGTTAAGGTCAATGTGTTCTTTGAGGATTGAGCTTTGTACATTACCAAGCTGTTAAACCCAGTCCAAGGTAATTTTTACTGTTGAAAAATATATTTTTTTCCTAAAATTCTTTAGTTGAGAACACAATTTTCTAGGTATATTAAAGTGTATAATGTACACAGCACCATAGACTATGGGTATTTTGTAATAGTTATGTCCTACAGGAAATCGTATCAGGGGAGAGGGCTATTGTTATAACAGTGTTAAAGAAATGTTTTAACATTAACACTGATTTGTAACCACCTTAAGGCAGTGCATAACTGAACCAAACAGAATGTATTACAAATTCTGATAACTGTTTTAAGACAACACTAGTTTGCACTGTTGCATCAATCACACTGGATGTTTAGTATTCAACCAAATCCTGAACGCAAGCAGTGCAAAAAATACAATGAAAAATTATTCCATTCTCAGCTTAGAATACAGTGATCCAGTTGTTGTCAAAAATGTCGAACATGATCACAATTACTATGCAACAGAAAATCCTCTAAGATGTAGTAGTGTATAGTTGCTTTGTTGTAAGATAAGTGAATTGAAAAGTGGAAATTATTGTTATTCTCTTTGCATTGCATTAGTTACAGATAAAACAAATCTGAACCTTCTGAACTGGAAAATGTAGGTGAATTGGTTAGTGCTGTAGAAGTTATGTAATTTAGCAGAAATACAATTTAGAGTTGAGATTTCAAACTCGTGTGTTCGTAATGTGTGTAAATAGTAGCATGTTATGTAAAATAATGAGATTTGTAGATTCATTACTTTTCCTGAGCTAGATGAATATCTCTCGCACCAACAGCGCGTGCATAGTCATAAGGTACAAATATAAAATCTGTTCGTTCAAAATATCAGAAAATTAGACTTGGTTAATATTTTCATGCATGAGGTAGAGGAATAGCATGACAGTAAAACTTTAGCAGGGCTTTAGTAAAGTTGTCCAGCTTCCAGGAAGTAACCATGAATGTACCGGACCACAGGAGTGTGTCCACAAATATGTTTCCATAATTTGGTACATTTTTAATGGAGCAACTTAATTTATCTATCTAGGTTTACATTTTGTTACTGAAATTAATCACATTATGGTTTTGAAAGCTAATTTGACTTGATTAATTTTAATTTAATTAATGTCTATTTTGCTTCGGATTTGTACACAAATTTTTAGTCTCATGGGGGGTCAGTTGCGAAACATGAGGGGTCAGTTGCGGAACATGAGGAGTTATTTGTGGAGCATGAGGGGTCATTTGTGGAGCATGAGGGGTCATTTGTGGAGCATGAGGGGTCATTTGTGGAGCATGAGGGGTCATTTGTGGAGCATGAGGGGTCATTTGTGGAGCATGAGGGGTCATTTGTGGAGCATGAGGGGTCATTTGTGGAGCATGAGGGGTCATTTGTGGAGCATGAGGGGTCATTTGTGGAGCATGAGGGGTCATTTGTGGAGCATGAGGGGTCATTTGTGGAGCATGAGGGGTCATTTGTGGAGCATGAGAGGTCATTTGTGGAGCATGAGAGGTCATTTTTGGAGCATAAAGGGTCATTCGTGGAGCATGAAGAGTCATTTGTGGAGCATGTGCTCAATCTGAGCGAAGATCTTGCCTGGAAGAAACTTGTAGATGTAACTGCATATTAATGTGATCAAGGAACTAGATAAAATGTATGTTTGAATGGGTGGACAAAATGTTTAAATCTAACTAATGAAATATGTTAGTAAGTGTTATATATATATATATATATATATAGAGAGAGAGAGAGAGAGAGAGAGTAATAGTTAGACCAAGTAGATACACAAGTTGCTACTGTTGAAAGAACTTCAGTTTTTTTTATGAAGATAATGCAAGCCAATAAATGTACGAAGTCTACTGTAGAGCTTACTTCTATGAATGTACCTTCTCCCACTGCTGGAAAATTACATGGAGAACAGTGTTACTATTGTGGTGAGTTCCTCAGAAAAAGCTGCCATGCTCGGCGACATGAGAGAACCACTTGCACGCAGAGTTATTCCCGCGCTATGAAGCATTACGACGATGGCCACACACGGTTTATGCAAGGTGATTCATTGAAGGACCACATCAAAAACTGCAAGGATTCGTCTTTTGAGAGCCAGCAAGTGATGTCGTCAATACCCATTCTTGCATTAATAGGTACTGATTCCACAGACGACTATGATGATACAGTTAATGCTAATGACGGAATGAGAAACTTACAAGGCGTGGCAGAGTCGGTTTGTGTGGAATTTACACTTGCAAGACGTTCGCGTAAAGTCGACGAACTTCAAAATAAATTGTCTTCGGCTCTAAATACTGATGACGACCATGCAACTACTACAAAAAAATAAGTAAACTCGATATTGAGGACGTAACAGGAATTGAAGACGGCCATGTAGACAGCATTGATGATAATGACTGAGAAGACAGTGTTGATGAAGTATATGATGAGAAGGATGATGATTCTTCTGACGTTCCCACACATTTCTCTAACGAGTTTCCTTGGACAAGTGGTGTGAAGAAGGCAGAAGGAGTCAATAACGCTCGTCACATGTTTCCCGAAGACTCAAATGAACTTGTTGATAGACTCAGACATTTGATTGACCTAAAAAAAACACGAGAATATATCATGCATAGTTGAAATAGCTTCAATCATAAATAAACTGAAGGATTGAGGTTATGTCAGATGAGACTGTTGGCTACTATTCATGATCTGCAATCATTTGAGAAATGTTAGGATAGAATGTACAAAATCATTATAAAAAATTAATGTTTATAATAAGTGAATAAATTAAATGTATGTATACATAGTAATGTGTGTTTATTTTCTTATGCAGTACCTCCTGATTCTCTGAAAGACATAATTCAGTGGTGTAAACACTCGATTGCGAGAGTCTGTTTTTGATAAAATTTATGCGAGCGTGTGCAGGAGGAGGGCTATGGTTCGATCTGAAGTATTATGCCTTATAGTATGTAAAGTGATGGGGTTACCTGGCCCTCTACAATTCCTGGGTCGCCGATGGGGACATCGAGCGTTGAACACTGAAGATTGCAATTAGTATACGCACATGTGTGTTTTCTCATGTTGTACATTACCGAATAAAATAAGTATAAAATTTGGACTCTGTTCGAAGATTATTAAATAAAAAAACGTTTTTGATTTGTTGTTGGGGTGTTGTTTATGGTGGGCGGAGGGAGTGTGAAGTTAACATAAAATGTTCCTCAATTTTTTTCAATTTTTTTTTGCTATTTTTATTTATTATTTTTCGATTTTTTAATGATTTAAGAGGGTGTTGGTGAGAGGTGGGGTTTTTTGGTTAGGGTGGTGGGGTTAGCGGGGGTTAGGGTAAAGTAAATTATATATTCCTAGATTTTTACATTTTTTCGATTTTTTGTGATTTTTATTGGTTTTTTATGATTGTTTGGGTGGTGGGATAAGGCGAGCATGGCTAATGTTGGGGGGNCTTATATATAACTTTATATAAAAACACGAACTTCGTCTATGAATTTGAGGTCCTACAAGAATAACACTCCGACCACCTTCTGTGCTAGCAACACTAGAAGATACCAATACATAAGCCACACAAACAAACAAGCCAGAAACAACCAACGCACCAACATAGATTGCAACACTGAACTAGCGAACCAACAAGACGTTCAAGCATGTACAGCCCAGCTAACACAAATAATTCAAAAAACTATATCCGCGTCAATACCGTTAACCAAACCAAACTCGCGCACTCAATCATTTCCTGCTATCATCATTGAACTCACACAAGCCCGAAACCGAGCCCAGCGTGTCTGTCAACGGAACAGAAGATCAGAATTAAAACTAGAAGTAAACAAACTACGGAAGGGAATACAACAGCAACTCGCCCTACACAGAGCCACAAAATTGGGTAACAAGTTCGCAAGATTAGCCAAAACCGAGAACTCACTGTGGAAGGTCAATAAACAATTATTAACGACGACGCATTCTATCCCCCGTCCCCAGCGGGGCAGCGCCCGGCCAGGGCGGGATGACGGGATACCTGCGCTTGTAATAAAGCAACTCCAAACGCCGGCACTAACCGCAGTAACAACATGCATAAACGACATCCTAGACACGAACACTTAGCCCTCGTGCTGGAAAGATGCCAAGGTAATTGTATTCCCATAACCGGGTAAAGACCATACATTTCCCCAGAATTACCGACCATTCAGTCTGTTAAACACGCTGTATAAATTGGCAGAAAACTTTTTCGCAATCGCCTACAAGCATAAGTTAAGATAGGATGTATGAGCATCGTGTAGGGCAATACTGCTCTACCTTACTTTATAGCACTTAATTATGCAGAATAGAGGACGGATAGCCTGGCGTAGTTACTTGCGCATTCGGCGTCTTTGTGTGCTTTCCAGGTCACTTCTAGGTCCATGCGTACGCCGAAGTATTTCACATCATCTTTGTGAGGTATAGGTTCTCCAAAGAGAGTGATTTGNCTTCTAGGTCCATGCGTACGCCGAAGTATTTCACATCATCTTTGTGAGGTATAGGTTCTCCAAAGAGAGTGATTTGTGGGTGAGCTCTGAGTGTAAGAATAATCGCTGCGCTTATTCCCACATTAATTTTAATCCGCAATTTCGTGTAAAATTCCTGAAAGGCTGTAACAGCATTTTGTAGCCACCAAATCACTACGCCGAGGTCGTGTGAGCGACTAAATATGACAGTGTCATCTGCGTAGCAACCGAATTGCATCAGAAAGTGACCAGGTTTCGGGAAGTCATGTGTATATATGCATATTCATATATACGAGAACTGGGCCAGGTATGCTGCCTTGTGGTACGTCTGCATAAATTGTTGTGTTTTCCTATTTCGCTCCTTCGCAATGCACAGCTAAAGTTCTGCAGTCTAAGTAGCTGGCTAGTAGTTTTATGTAACAATCCTAAAACTTAATTCGTATAATTTATAAAGAATGCCACCTTGAAATACGCGATCAAAGGCCTTTTGTATGTCTTGCAAGACCGCAACGTCATAGACTTTCAAGTTGAATGATATTCTGTTATTCGCACGAGTTGGTGTGTCGTCGAGTGCTTTTTTTCGGAAGCTAACAGCTCTTCAGTTTATTAAGTTATGGTTTATGAGGTGGGCGTTTACCCGTCTTAACAACGATTAAATATTCCGTCACCTCAGATAAAATATTTAATACCTTTTTTTGGCGTGTAATTCTGGGGAAGAATTTTATCATTGCCTGACTTATGAAATACAATTACATTTGCGACTTTCCAGCCGGCCGAAAAGTAGTCCAGTTAGATATAGCATTATGTTGCCAGAAACTCAACAGCCAGTTAAGGGATTGCCTTTAAAACGATTGTTTGAATATCGTCTGCTTGAAGCCATTTTCTGGGATGTATGCGACGAATAGCAAGCTTCGTATCGTGCGACTGTGTAAATTATGGGTTATCTTAGGTCAGACGCCTTTGTTTGATGTTTAATTTGCAGTAGAGTTACGTAGCCAAATTCCTATCACAGGGAATGTAGTTTCCATCACATTGGCGAAAGCCTGTGCCTTTGCTTCAAGAGTGATTGCAAACCCCGTGTTTGAAAGAGCAAGATTTTTTCTGCAATTTAAAAGATGCTTAGTTAAGTCCCATAAATTATTTTCGCACGGTGATAATTTATCTACCTTAGCATCCCATACATTGCCTCGCTAGAGTGTTACTTCTTCTGAAATTTCAGCCTGTATTTCGTTAATAATGCGCGCCTTAGTTTGCCGATCTCGGCGTCTTGAATACTGGCGCTTTAGGCGTTTTTTTACGTAATTAAATCTCATATATACCTACTACGGAAATGTATCAAGTTTGTGTGTGTCTTTTAAGAACACACTAAGCGACGTCTTGCTGTATTGTGCTTGCAGGGACGATGATTTCTTCGTCAACATCCCGTGTAGTTAAAAGAGTATCATTATTTATTTGCCGCATATTTTGAGAGAAGCCTGCGGGTAAAAGTCCCGACATCTTATATATAACTTTATATAAAAACACGAACTTCATCTATGAATTTGAGGTCCTACAAGAATAACACTCCGACCACCTTCTGTGCTAGCAACACTAGAAGATGCCACTACAGAAGCCACACAAACAAACAAGCCAGAAACAACCAACGCACCAACATAGATTGCAACACTGAACTAGCGAACCAACAAGACGTTCAAGCATGTACCGCCCAGCTAACACAAATAATTCAAAAAACTATACCTGCGTCAATACCGTTAACCAAACCAAACTCGCGCACTCAGTCATTTCCTGCTATCATCATTGAACTCACACAAGCCCGAAACCGAGCCCAGCGTGTCTGTCAACGGAACAGAAGATCAGAATTAAAACTAGAAGTAAACAAACTACAGAAGGGAATACAACAGCAACTCGCCCTACACAGAGCCACAAAATGGGGTAACAAGTTCGCAAGATTAGCCAAAACCGACAACTCACTGTGGAAGGTCAATAAACAATTATTAACTACGACGCATTCTATCCCCCGTCTCCAGCGGGGCAGCGCCCGGCCAGGGCGGGATGACGGGATACCTGCGCTTGTAATAAAGCAACTCCAAACGCCGGC
>NQII01011361.1:0-19339 GCA_002778355.1 Clitarchus hookeri
CGTGGATGTCTCATGAGGGGCAGTCATCATAACAATTATTTTTAACTGCTAACAACTGATATTGTAGCTATGTTTATCATGTCTGCGCCATAATGCCATCTGGTTACAAATAAGTGGAGTAACGGGAAATAACACCATATTTTATTCATTGCTATTAAAAATTTTTAAATTAACTCACTATCGTATGGTTATTAATGGACTCTAAGCTATTATTTGAAAGTCCTTAGAGTGGGTAAACTTGTGGGTCTGTCAAAAAAACGAAGNATGGACTCTAAGCTATTATTTGAAAGTCCTTAGAGTGGGTAAACTTGTGGGTCTGTCAAAAAAACGAAGCTGTTGTCACATAAGCAGTGAAAGGTGAAAATACGCTTCCCTACTAAGTTATACCAATATACTTCTAGGGTTTCTACGTCTGAAAAACCCTAGGCACACTTTTATTTACATCATCAAAAATTTTCCCCTGAGTTACATAAACATGAGCTATTATTTACTGCCCACACCCACTAACACTAATAATTAAGGTCACTTGAAATTAAGTGTGTAAAATTATATTTTTTAAGGCGTTTAGTGTAGAAATAACTCTGGGCTGCACAGTAAAGCTCAAAGAGTCCTAGGTTTGCACTACTATTTATTGTGGACACCGAACCATTCAGGTACATAAAGGACGCTCATACATTATTTTTATACCAGAGGTTACAGCCGAACAATTCGACCTCCTAAATATACAGTTTAGGATAATAGGAAAGATAACATAGTCTAAAACAATAGAGAAGGACTACAAACTAATATAAGCCACATGTTTGAAAACATGTTCATCGATTACCTTCGTATATTTAATATCAAACCCACTGAGACTGATGATATAAAAATCCTACAAGAAAGAGGGAAACATTGAAAATGTTCATCAGTTGTAAACAATTTATTTGTACATATAACTCTACATTGGGTTTTATAATAAATAATTTCTTAGTCTTTCGAAAGAAAATGTATTAATTTTTCTGTATGGGAAGAGATGAGCACGTACCGTTACACAAAAAATCATAGCCTTGTTAATATATTTAACTAACATAATTTTTAAATAATATTGTAATTTGCCTAAATACGCTTACTTATATAAAAATTCGTGATTTATGTACGAGCAAGTAAATTCAAACTATTTCTCTGTGTTATAGTACAGGCCAAAATAAAAAGTTATTCCATTATCATTGCATAGGGAAAATTACCTGCACCTTCTGGCTCTAATGAAAGGTAGGACTACATCGGTATATTGCCAGACCGATTCAAGCCTGTGTAGGTACAATCCACAGACCAAAGATGAGGTAGACCGTGTTTCAGCTCTGCGTATGTCCCCAAAATTGAATAGTCCATGGCCAATACATCTGCCAAAGTCACATGGTCCGTGATGATGAATGTATTTTTCACAATTATATTTTTAACATGCCTACAATTTTAATTGTTTAATTATTTGACTTAACTGAATACAATATAGTAAACATTATAATTGTGGAAGAAGACGTGTACAGACTCCTTAAAGCACTGACTTAAACAAACTATTAATATTAAATAATTTGAACGTTATTTTGACCATGGTACGGGCAGGAAGGCAGTCCAGTGTTGCAACTCGGAAAGTCGCCACTGTGCAACTCGCATACTCATTCCACCCTGTTTCCCATCTTCGGTACAATAAGGCACAGAAACAAACTCTGTTGGTTTTCTTGTGACAAATTTTCCCGCAGTTGTTCCGAATTATACTCCAAATCACGAAAACGTCGTAAGAGAGAAAGATGGCGTCCTATCTGTTGTCACAAATGTTCAATTGATAACAAATCATGTGACAAGGCAGAATACTGAATAGTTGAAACTCGATGTAAAAATTACGTGACACGCTCTCACGTGTCCATTGCTCCCAAAATAATGTGGCTGCAAAGGGAAATTTCTCTAAATAACGCTCCGCTAAGAAAATCGTCCACCATGCGTCTAGCAGCTGTATTATCTGACGTCTCTCAANAATTTCTCTAAATAACGCTCCGCTAAGAAAATCGTCCACCATGCGTCTAGCAGCTGTATTATCTGACGTCTCTCAAATTCTATCAGTTATTTGTAATGTTATCTCGTGCATCTTCTCGGGATTTCGATCACGTATGTGTGCTGCCTAGCGGTTATATGGAATGTCATATCACATACACTGTTCTGAACACAGTTAATGCCACACAAACATCCACTTGGGTGCCCTCGTACGACACGCATTCATAAACTATCACACGATGCGATTATTTTNTAATGCCACACAAACATCCACTTGGGTGCCCTCGTACGACACGCATTCATAAACTATCACACGATGCGATTATTTAATGAACCTTATGGCTACAGGAACACTTTTCAAGTTGCGGGCTGCTATGATGTTAACTGGGAATTCACTTTATAAACTTCTATTTAACATATTCTGTTACATACGCGAATAAAATGTGAAACCCTACATATACATATAATCATTTTAATATTTCCAATATTGTACTGGGCAATTTTTTTTATTTATACAGGTTTTAAATTTCTTTGGTGAATTTTACATGAGTTTGTACAATTAATAACTCACTTTACTGAAAAAAAACTTGGTTTTCAGTGACTAATTACTCGCCAGATTTCGTAAAATATACAAACGAGGTATCACAAAGAAATGTAAAAAAGTCTGCCGCCATTCTATAGAGTGAAAGTAATTTTTCCGCTTTTATTTCCGTGCATTTAGTTATTTATAAAGTACAGTTTTTGCTTGCTGGCCGAAGTAAAAAATGTACCAAATAATTACAGTTGACACTGTTACACTCATTTAACAACAGTGCCCTATTAATTCCAATANAAGTAAAAAATGTACCAAATAATTACAGTTGACACTGTTACACTCATTTAACAACAGTGCCCTATTAATTCCAATACTATCATTTGCAAAGAGAAATGGCATATATTTTATAAAAAAAAAAGTTATAATTTCAGAGGGTGAATTTTTCATGCGAATAAAGCAATGAGATTCACAGACGAATACCTGCCGAGAGAATAATTCTTCTTTGCCAGGCCCCGCAGATATATGTCTGCAATTTCTCATCAATTTCGTTCTCTTCCGTGTTCCTTCTCTTCCCGAACATGCAAGCGCGGGACTTCAACACTTTTAATAAATTCTGATTCACGGAATGAGATTGCATGGTCTTGATTCATACATATGTAGCCGACTCCGGAAAAAATTTGGGGAAATGGACGTGTGCTGATCACATTTCATTCAAAAGTTTTATTTGGCGATTTAATGAACAATATTAATGTCCCGGTAATTATTGAATTATTGAAAATATATTCTCCTTTATAACAAAATTAATTTAAAGTTATAAAATTGCCAATTGGTAGCAGGTTAATGATTGAAAGCTACTTCAAATGCATATTATACACATATATTTGAAAGTCGCTTTGAAAGATTACAGAGTAATAGGTAATTATCAATTAATTTAACGCTAGGCTTTTAGAATTTAATAAACATTTAGAATTAGGCAATCATAATAGCAAACAGAAGCTTGAATCTTATATCTAAGAATAATTTTTTTTGCTTATATGAAAAAAATTATAATTTTGTGGCTATGTATGTGACATGTGTGTTTGATGATAATTAAATCAGTAACCAAGCAAAAAATTACATTTATTTATCTTTTTCAGCGAAGTTATTATAGTCCATACCACGAAACTATAAACCCAATTACAACTGCACTATAAGAATGCAGTTTTACATATTTTCTTCATTTCGTACTGCATATTGGTTTTAATATTTTGAATTTCCGAGGATAAAAAAATATGCTTATTTTTTTAAAACAGAGTTTAGTTTTTTAATAAGACAATGCACGGCTAAGATTTTCCGCAACTTGTAAATAAATAAAAAATATGGTCGAAACATTTTTAATAGCAAACGCTGTTTAAATCATTTGCAATGCTAATTACTTTTATTATATTATTAAATGAAAGCGATGAGATTTTAAAGTGAAAATTTCATGCTATCTACACCGCATATTTTAATATTACAAATTTTCTGTTATATTTGCAATAACAAGAGACTAACTTTTCTTCTTCAAAATAGTATAATATTCTTAAAAATCAATTTAGACCATCGTCCATGTAAATATTTATATATTATTTTAATAGCTCTGCACATATATTTTATTCATTTTAATCAATTAAATCCGAAAAAAAATTATACATTTATATTGTGGTTTTTCTACGTTGCACTGGCATGTCTATAAAACACTAAAAATACCTCTGCGAACATGGTGAATTCGAATTTAATATCTGCTTCAGACTGCAGTAATGTAGAGTGTATAATAAATTATAAGTTTGAACCCGATATTTATTTAGTTGTAAGGTAAACTTAAGAAGTTTCTAAACTGTTTTTACATTCGTGTCTGCATTTATTTAACGACTTTTCCTTAAGTTAACTGCTTTGGTTGGAAAGTCAAAATGAGGGGGGATTAGTAGATCTTAAGACTAATTATATAATATGTCTTAATTTATAATACATTACAATTAATTTGCCCAAACAAAAAATAAAGTAAAATCTTATGTAAATTAATTCCTAAAGACTGTTTATTTTTGAAGAATTTTAATGCATTATATTAAATTGTTAGGTATTTGGCCTGCAATTAAAGTATTTGGGCAATACGGGGTACTTTGTTAGTGAAGTACTGCTGCCTGGCGGAAACCATGTAGGTATTTTTATTAGACTTCTCCTTAGCCGGTCGAGAAAATGTTGCGTAATTGTACCTTTTGCTGTGTTTGTGACAGCGTTTTGTTGACTTTTGAATGTACTGATGTAGTTGTTGCACTATTTGGATGTGTTGTCACTAGTGGCGCGTGTGCAGAGTATAAAAATATACTTGACTATACACATACTCCGTCATCAAGCTTCAAAATAGCGTGTTTGTTTTTGTTCCTTTCTCTCGAATGAGCGTGGTGGGCTGCCATATTTGTCCACAGTATGCTCGAAGCAAGACGGAACACTGGTGGATACTCCATCTTGTCCCTTACAAATATATGTTATAGTTTATGTCTCTGCGAGTGGAATGAGTATTTATATTGTTAGGGTATTAAAGTATTGAAACGTATTTTCAGTATTATATTTATATTAATTACGTTTCATAATTAGGCTATAAACAAATTCCATTAAATGTAAGATGTTTAACAATACCTTGCAGCCTGCATGATATTAATTTGTATATCCTAATTTTTTTAAGAGCATTGGTTTGTGAACTAAAAGCGGAAGTTTGAGAGACACAGTTGGTCGGAAGAACATATGAGGGACGCTGTAAATTAAGTGGTTAAAGGTCGCATCGGTTACTACAAGACAGCAACACATTTTGGCGTTTTATAAACAACTGTAGAGAGAAAAATGAAGAAAGTGAACGATAACCCGGACGTGACCTTGAAAGAAAGGTTAGGTCCAAAACCAACTGTGTCTACTTACTCTGAGGAGATGGAACTTGTGACTTATCTCAAATATATGAATATTAGGTTCTTTGGATTAAATAATAGAGAACTAAGAACATTAGTGTTTCATCTTGCCAAAAGTAATCCCAAGAAACACAATTTTGACCTAAAGAGACACCCTGATCTCACTTTGCGGAAACTTGAACCAACCTCCATCGTACGAGTAATGGAATTTAATCAGGTGGTTGTATCGACGATTTTTAATTGTCTAGAAGTGTTGTGAATGAGAACCGTTTAACCCGTGACTAAATATACAACTCTAAAGAAACTGGAGTTTGAGCTGTAGTAAAATCAATGTTCAAAGTAACAAGAATGGTAGATTATATGTTGGTGCACTCCCCTCTGCCAAAAGGGGAACTAGACTTGTTGTGGAAATTAGTTTAAGTGCATCTGGAATTTATATTCCGCCAATGCTGATTTTCCCAAGACAACGGATTAAACTGGAACTTCTTGATAGAGCTTCGCCGAGAACATGGGAAGTGTCACCAAAGTGGGTGGAGGCTATTAGACATATTTCTGCTATGGTGAAAAAAAAAATTCAGTCCACATATGTATCTAAAGACAATATCGTTTTGCTTTTATTGGACGTTCATTCCATAAACACTAAGAATATCCACATCATTGACTACACGAGATATGTTGCAATATTGCTCTGATCTCCATCACACAGCAAGCACCACATGTAGCAAGCAGCCTCATGCAGTATTCATAAAACCACTCAGTTTATTTTACGAAAGTGCTGCAACTTCGTTCCCAAGTGGAAGAAATCTTTGGAAGTGCATTAATCAATGCTACTTCAGTATCCTCCGGAAAACTGGAGTGTGGCCTATCGATTGAACATTTTTCTCTTGACATTGATTTCATGCCTTTTCAAACAACGAATAAGCATATTCCAGTAATTGCTCATGAAGATAGGCCAGTTTCCGAGGAACTTCCAACACCAATTTTTACAGACAATCCTCAGTTCCGAAAATCCCCCATCACATTCATCACAATATACGCAGTGCTGGTATTGACGAATTCAGAAAAAAATGCATTCCCAACTACTTTACCACATCATATCCTACATGTTTAGCATATTATAAACACTGCACGACCACCAAGGAAAAATGTAAGACGTGGGATAACAGCAATATTGACATCATCGCCTTGTAAGAGGGAACTGGAAGTCTTCCAGACCAAAAGTAAAGTTGCTACAAAGAAATTAAAGAAGAAACCAAGCAGGCCATAAAATATGAAAGTGAAAAGAAATAAGTAAACTTCAAAACAGAATAAAGGACAGTGATGAAGATGATGCAGAGTGCTTGCATTGTGGTGGTCTGTGTACACAATCAACAGAGGGATGAAGGGGCTATGGATCTTGCCGTCGTTTGTCATACTGTACGTGCGCTGGCATTGATGATGATGAAGATGAAACATGGTATACGTGCATTCATTGCTCAAATTTTACTTGCGATTCTGTTCTCCATCTTGCCTCATTTAGCACCCTATTTTAACCTACATATGTTGGAGGATGAGATTAATGTAGTGCCTAAGGTGACAAAAATAATATGGATTTTATGTGACAATTAAACATTAGATTGCGTACATTTTATTCCAAGAGTGTAGCGGTTAATCTAAAAAATAATTAGGCTTCTGGGATAGCCCGTTTCAAGCCTTAAATACGCGGTATTGACCTCTTCCCTTAAGTTTATATTATAGCATTAAACATTTTACGAATACAAATTAAACACCGAACTGAGGGGAGGAACATGCAAAATTATTATAGCTGTGATAACTGTAAAGATAAATTCATCATGGAATTATTTTATGTCATTGATATGAAAATTGGTTATATAATTCTCTAATCAAAATGTTTAACTTTTATTGAAGCTCGAATATTTTCATTTTAAAAAATTTTTACACCAATGTTGGGTTGAAAATGTTTTGTCTCTAGACATAAACTAGAACTATTCCAAGCCTTCAGAACGTTCTACTGTAGATGGAATGTGATGACCAAATTTTGTCTCCTGTGCACGTCTCCAGCTGTGACTCATCTTTCGCCTATAGAACCTTGAAACTGATATTGTTAGACCATGTTTAGCCTACTTTTGATCCCTTCCACTTCCATTGCAACTCAGGTGAATAGCAACTTGAAGTGAGAAAATTAATTTTTACCTTGGAATGGCACTTCCACAGCACAACCTCCGCTGGCAGGGTGAGGCCAGAGCCTGAATCCATAATTACCTAAATGTAATTTTAAAATAGGAAAACTTTTTATGCAAATTTAATTTAAAAAAATGTATTTTAAGCGAAATGATTCGTGGGTTCCTCACAATATATTTGTTTGAAATAGCTAACAAAATGTTTCCAACGATCTATAACAATTAAATCATAAAAAATTTAGAAAATTCTCGGTTGAGGTAAATTCATTTTAAATTGCCCTAAAAAAACATTCCAAGGTCAGTACATATATGATATATTTTGGTCAATATAGTGCTGTGAAGAAAATAATCCTAAAATATCTTTCAATACAATATTCGAATAATTTTGTTTTGGAAAATTATTATTTTGAATGAATTATAATTTTATAAAGTATTTTCATAATCAGTTGATTATTTGAACGGCGCTCCAGGACCTGTATATTTTTTTAAATAAAGCAGTACTTCAAATAGGTTTTATTTAATGCTATTTTCAAAAATGTTTTTTTTAGCTACCATTAAAAGAATATAACAGCATTCACATGCATGGTTATAAAGGCAAAATCATATATGTTTAATGTTTTCGCTGGTCCACTGGTGGAACTGGCAGAAACACCGAGCAAAATTCGGTTACAGGGCGTGTTGCTTCGGGTGAAGAGGTTACGTCCGATCATTATTCTATTTTCAGAAGTTCCCGAAAACAACAGCCAAACACTCCATCTCATAAATAGCGGATTTTCTTTCCTGGGAAGTTAATATTCTGAGTGCAAAGGCAATTGGCTGGCGGACAACATCAATTTCTTCGGCCAGGACTGCCTCCACAGCCAAACTGGTGGCATCCGCCTCAAGGATAAAAGTTTTTGAAAAATCCATGAACCGAAGAACTGGGTTATTCATAATACATATCTTTCTTTAAAACCTGCAAAGCAGTTTGCAGCTCTTCACCCCATTCAAATTTGACATTCGTTTTAAGTAACTTATTTAAAGGGGCAGCTTTATCTGCCAATTTGGGGATAAATTTACCAAAGAACTATACAAATGCCAATAAAACCGATTACGCCCATTACATCATGGGTTGGTGGAAATTCGTGTATTGCTTTTGTGTGGTCAGGGCCAATAGAAATGCCTTTACACAAAATTCTATGACCTGAAAAGTAAATTTCCTAAATTTTAACTTTTTGGGGTTGACAGTCAACCCTTCTGCAGACGTGACGGTACCTCTTTGAATTGTTGGAGATATTGGTCAACATTTTGAACTAAATTACCAAATCATACAAATTATTGTCGACAAATGTAAACTTAACATCGTAAAAAATCGTATCCAGCAAACGAGTCAGTACTTGTGTACCTGTAGCTAAACCAAAAGATACACGGGAAAACTGGTATGTATCCAATGCACACAAAATCTAGTGACTGGTATGGATTCCTAATCCATAGGAATTTTATGATGAGCAACATTTAGGTCAATGGTAGTAAACAATTTAGTCATTCCAAATCACTGTAAAGCTAAATTTATATCTGGAACGTGTTTGATAATCGCGTAGATATCGTTCGGGCCGCTCATAGTGGTCATATTGGACATTTATGAACGTACAGTAAACAAACTTCGTGGTTCCACGGTTCATTTCATTGGTCTATCAAGGTTGTAGGTGGTTTTTGTTTTTATATTATAGGCCGTCTAGGTTGGGTATTATTTTATACTCAACCTGTATTAGTGTGACCTTGCTGATGAAAAATTTAACAAATGAAATTCAGGATGGGTTTTTTGAACATAGGCGAGAGGAAAAATACATGTATGTAAAAAAATTAGAAACTTAANAAATGAAATTCAGGATGGGTTTTTTGAACATAGGCGAGAGGAAAAATACATGTATGTAAAAAAATTAGAAACTTAAAAAAAAAATTGGAATAAAATATTTAATTATCACACTACTGGCCCTCCTTAAGTGTTGAAAATAAAAAAAATTATTGACAATCGAAAAAAAGTTGTCTGTATACGGCGGAGTGAGTATTTGTGAGGATGTTTGGGTGGGATATGATCAGACTATGTTATTGATTTGAGTGGTGTCATTCGTCTGCTGCCGTGGTGCTGGAGAAAAACCCTGATAATGCAAGATTTAGAAATAATTTTAAAATAATATATGTATATAATTTTTGCAAAGATATTTTAAAATAATTTTAAAAATCTTATTTTTNAGAAATAATTTTAAAATAATATATGTATATAATTTTTGCAAAGATATTTTAAAATAATTTTAAAAATCTTATTTTTGGAAGATTTTAAACATTGTAGGATATTTTTGAGAATTTTGCATTTTTTTAACTACAAGTTTTTGCTAACATGGTCAACGTAATAGGTTTTGATTAAAAGCCACTTGGATCCAATGTGGTGGTCGGGTAATGTCATTAAATTGTGGCTGGTTGGTTCTGGTCCTGCATCTCCTCGATGGCTAAAAATTCGAAATTTTAGTTTCAAGTAATTTAATTACGTTTTTTAGTAGATTTTGGATATTTATTGAAATACATTTTTCGATGTTTTAATATTTTTTGGAATTTTTTGATAATTTTGGGTTTTCTTGGGTCCAAGGTCATCCAAGATTACAGTGTCAAGATCATAGTTCAAGGTCAGCGGTAGCCAATATTGTTTGCGAAGATGGCTNCAAGGTCATCCAAGATTACAGTGTCAAGATCATAGTTCAAGGTCAGCGGTAGCCAATATTGTTTGCGAAGATGGCTGACAGTCAGGTCTGACTATGGTTCCTGGGCCCTGTGTATCGATTTGGCACACACTATGCCTATAAAACCAAATTGGACACCGCTGCTCTCTCCTTAAAAACGATCCCCGAAATCCTTCCGTTGGATCGGAAAGTGCCTTTTGGGGGGATCGTTTTTGCAACTGGGTGGTTAGGGAAAAAATGGGATATTTTTAAGGAAAAAGGAAAATCTTTAAGAGGAAAATGACTGCCAGTCGACCGGAATGACAGAGAACGAACAACTCTGAGCTCCGGCCCCAAGTCCCATTGGCATTAATTAATCTATTTCCTTCTACTAATATTGAAATAAAGTTTGTATGGTGACATTACCTAGATGAAGATCACATTAATTTATTCCTAGAATTGGTTTTCCAATTGGCTGAACAGCTGAAATTAAAATTACAGCTTGTAAAATATTATATATCATAAAATACCAAAATGTATGTGAACAAGTTATTACAAAAGAGAATGCAAGAACAATAATTGTTANATATTATATATCATAAAATACCAAAATGTATGTGAACAAGTTATTACAAAAGAGAATGCAAGAACAATAATTGTTAAATACACTTAGTTACATCTTTATATCGTATATCTGATACCACAAAATCAAGTTATGTGAATGGTCGTGTGTGGATGTGTCTACTGTGTTCAAAAATTCACTAAGAAAGAGTTTTAAATACTCGCCATGTATGTAGGTAAGATAATTGTGCCTGCGGCTCCACTCGCGTGGAATACAGAACTATTGTTCGGTTTTTTTTTTTTAAATAAATTCGCAGCGGACTCGCAATAAATACACGTACATGCTCAAACTTGATTAGTTTGTTACGAACGACGTAAGCCGACTGAGTGCCGGCTGGGCACACGCGACTCGTGAGATACTTCCCCACCCCCCAAACGTAAACTTTCATCACCGCAACAACCCGCCGCTGTCATGCCTCAACACGTCCGCGTACGGTCAACCAACTCGCGGAAAATTACTTTTTCACAAAAACTTTTATATCTCTTATAGTATAGGCGTGAATTGGTTTAAACAGCGTATTGAAAGAGAGCGCACTAATGGCAAACTATTTACGGACTTGATTTACTATCATCGTCACTGCTTATTCTTTACGTTACTTTACGAAACCAAATAAATATTAAAACCTGGCCAGAGAAGATAACTATGAATTAAAAAAAAAGCACCTAAATCGGTTCAGCGGTTCTCGAGTGATAAGTGCACTAACCGACAGACAGAGAGACGTTGAGTTTTATATTTGTATAGATAAAATTCTCCCGTCACAGTGTTAGTCACTGAACTCCTCCGAAACGGCTAGACCGATTTTTATGAATTTTTTTATGTATACTCGGTAGGTCTGAGAANATTCTCCCGTCACAGTGTTAGTCACTGAACTCCTCCAAAACGGCTGGACCGATTTTTATGAAATTTTTTATTTATACTCGGTAGGTCTGAGAATCGATTTATATCTATTTTTACACCCCTAAGTAATAAGGGTGGCCACCCCCAAACAATTGTTTTTTATTTTTTGAACAAAATTTGAATTTTTTATTTTTTTATGATGTGGCATCAAAAAATACATACCCTCCTAAATTTTCACCCTTCATGCACCAACCCTTATTTTTTTTATAGCGATTTTAGTAATTTAATAAATTTTACCCTAGGTCGATAACTGATCAATTATCATCGATCATTTATCGATCTAGGTTACAATTTATTCCCACCAGGTGTCTCCCAGTGAAACAGCACGGAGTAGCCGGTCTCCTTTTTCTCTCACACAATAACCTTCCTCTTATTCATTTGTGCTCAGATCGTAGTAGTGACGTGTTTACAATTATACAATTATGTTTTCAGTGTACTTCTTAATTAACTTTATTATTGATCGCAAAGCTGTAATTGTTTGTATTTATTTTTATGGCAAAACAACGCGTGCCGGGTCAGCTAGTATTTGTTTAGATTATTGTAAGACATCGCGCCTCAGGAACCACTTCTGTAATTGGCTTCAAATCTAATGAAAATACATTATTTGCAATCACATTTTCTGAACTTGATCAACTAGCGTAGGTACGAGTATACCTTTATAAAAAAGCATTTTCCATATTCAATTAATTGATTTAAAAACAATTAGCTAATACATTTAATGTTATCTATAACGTTATTGGCTCACACCACAAAGATGAAACATACATTAAACTACACATTTACATTTTTTTTTATGAATTTCTGTAAAGTGGGGGAAAATAGCACATAAGGGTGGGTTACTTTGCTCCAGTTTATAAATCCATGTAAGGTCAGTCCCCTAGAATTGTGTATGCAGACTATTTATGGCTACCAAACATTTACGGAACCTGGATATTTGTAATCCTGTGTGGCAGTTGTGGTTCGTGTCTAAGGTGTCTCACCGGGCACGAAGCAGCTTGAAAATATATGGTTTAAAAATATTCCTTGTGATAAATCACAAATGTAACTCTGTGCTCTATGTTGGCGTCAGGATTGAAACCTCGCGCTTCTCTGTTTTCTTACCTAGTTACTTTTGTATCTGTGGTGTTTTTTTTTATGTAAATAAGACATTCAATTTTCGTCAATCAGTGATGATCGAAATATTAATATATCAATGCTTTTGTTCGAAGACTGTCAGCTACTTTTCTTTCAGATATTCAGGTTTTCTAAGGCCTCCAACTGTCCAGTTTTTCCGCGAGTAGGCGGAGTACTGAATCACGTCATTAGCACATCAAAATTTTCTAGGAAATAACTCTGTTTTAGTGTGAAATCTACCCACACAAAACATAATGAGAACAGAGTTTAGAAAACTAATTAGGTCGCTTGAGTTAATGGTAAAACCTGTAATTCCTAAAATAAACGTATTAAAATTAACTATATATGTTTTATATCAATTTCTTTAACATAATATTATACGTAACTGAAGGAGTGTCACCTTACTGTCTTCGAAATCACATATATATGTGTATTTTATGTTAGTGCCCCATATCTATTGAACCATTATACAGGAAGCGGCAGAAATAACTCCCGAATTTGAACGGCTAATAAAAAATACACAAACGATTCTAGTCAAAATTTTATTAAACCATCTAAAAGAATTTTGTTTGCCATTTAGTTTCATTTAATTTTTTTCATTTTCACTTAATCTTTAAACATAATATTTGTTTAATCTTCACTTAATCTTTAAAAATAATCTTTTTTTTAAATGGCATAAATTTTTTTAACATAGTCTGTTTTTTAATTTTCACTTTTTAAAAATAATCTTACTAAAATGCCAACCGTGACATATCTGAAGCCTCATTCTGAAATTACGCATTACTCTCCTCGTCATCTCATGTGGAATTTCCGCGATTTCGTGTCGGATAGCAACTTTGAGTTCATCGATTGTCGTCGGCTTGTTTTTGTAGACTCTGCTCTTCAGGTAACCCCAGAGAAAGAAGTCACAGGCGGTAAGATCGGGTGAACGAACAGGCCACGGGATGTCGCCTCGGAGTGAGATTAAACGCCCTGGACACATTTGTCTTAGGACTGCCGTAGATTCTCTTGCTGTGTGAGCGGTGGCACCATCCTGTTGAAACCATACAGCAGGATTTACACGTTCATTCAGTTTCGGCTCCAGGAAGTTGTGTAGCATCTCTACGTAACGATGAGACGTTACTGTAACTGTTCGTCCTTACTCCTCAACAAAATACGGGCCTATTATTCCAAAGTCTGCTACAGCACTCCAAACAGTGACACGTTGGCTATGGAGAGGTCGCTCACGAAGTTGCCGAGGATTATTTTCTGCCCAATATCGAAAATTCGGTTTGTTGACGAATCCTGATTAACGAAAATGTGGTTCGTCACTTGAGAGCACAACTGCGTCTGTTGGAAAGTTTTCCAGGATAGCATGACAAGATGCAATNCAATATCGAAAATTCTGTTTGTTGACGAATCCTGATAAATGCAAATGTGGTTCGTCACTTGAGAGCACAACTGCGGCTGTTGGAAAGTTTTCCAGGATAGCATGACAAAATGCAATACGGTTGTCCCAATCACGTTCACCAAGTTCCTGCACAACCATGATTTTGTACGGATGAAAGTGGAGGTGTTGGTGTAAAATTCTTCTCACACTACGATCAGATATTCCCAAGCTGGCAGTGTGCCTACGGGCTGGACGTCTTGGAGATTTGGTAACTGCTTGTTGGAGTAATTGAACGTTTTGTGGAGTTCGAGCGCTGCGAGGTCTACCTTGCGGTGCATTTTTTAAAGCCGAACCTGTGACTCTAAAATTTTTAACCCACAATAGAACGGTTTTCCTGTCAGGGACTGCACCGTGCCGACCTTTTCCGAAGCACGTACGAAATAATCTCTGCGTTGTGATTACAGAATCGCCATTTTTAAAATAGGTTTCAAGGACGAACGCACAATGTTCACCGCTCCTTGCCATGGTGACGACTGAAATGGCAGCAGTGGTGCTGCACTATGACACAACCCCGGGCCGCCTACCACCACTAGCGCCGAACCCATGATGGTGGCAAATTCGGGAGTTATTTCTGCCGCTCCCTGTATAATGATCGACTATTTATATTTATTTTATTCTTTAATTTCCAACTAGCTTTACAGTTAAAACAATTATTTAACTGAAATAATTTACTTCACTGCACATTTTTGAGGGGTGTTGATAGTTTTTCAGAATTCGTAACATCACAGTACCAACATATGCCAACATTAGCATATTCCTTCCTTCATTGTAGCGCCAACATATTGATTTCGATATTATAAAGGCATTTAAAAAAAGGAACACGTGTTAAATATTTACAACTACTATTTGCAGAAACGTTAAAAATCGCCCAAGAAGAATAAATACCCTACATGCGCATTGCTGAAAATACGGGTTTTAACTAGCAGTAAAGACTATATTTAAATATGTAACGAGAAAAGAGAATTTAGTGAGCCGAGGAATAGTTCACGTAATAGGCAGGTTTACTATTTCCTAATAAATATTGGTAATACATCTCAGAGTATTTTCTATGGAGCGACACCGAAGCGCGAAGTAAACTCAGTTATATTTTCCCTGCCAGCTAAATATATTTGCAGACCGTTCTGTTGACAGAAGACCACTGTATTTGCTAGACGAGCTGTGTGCGCTGAAGACAACATTCATGTTGCCTCGTGCCTAAGCACACAATGGAATAGTTCCTTGGTTGAGTGAGGTAAACCAAATTGCACGTGCTTGTCAATAAACACTTTTCTTTTAATTTAAACCTGCCATAGAATGCCTACCACCATACCTGGCATCACACAGGAAATCATCATAATATTTCTCCACTGCAGGAGGGTTCGTAATTAGTAAGCGTCGAAGAAGTGCCTGTTTTTTGACGGTATATCCTAGTCTCATACTGAAAACTTGCGAAATAAAGTAAATAACAGTTTACATAATATACAGATATTTCTTAAATTCACGAAAGCGTATTTAATACGAAAAAATAAATGTATTTTAGAGGAAAAAAAATGCTATGCAAAAAGTGCTTGATTCGGCCAGTAGAAGGAATCCAATTTTTAGCATTAAATGTTAAATTTTGGACGATGTTTCACCAGTATTCGGGAGTGAGATTCTTATTTCGCCACAAGAATAAATACGAGGGCTGATTCAGAAGTCTTGGCAACTATTGTTTATCTCCCGAAAATGGTCCACCTCAGGAAATGTACTATATACAGTTGAAAGTGTACAAGTGCGTTTTAAAGGTGACACCACATGAAGTATGTCTGCAGGAATGTCCGGCAAGGGATAAAGACCAACATGGCTGCTTGAAATCATAGTTTAATTTATGTGTTCTCGTACGTCCTGTATACACTCATTTTAACGGGTTCATATATTACGTGTACGAGCTGTTTAACATCCTTCAAAGTAGTGTCCGAGATTGTGCACGGTTCGTTGCCGGCGATGAGGCAGATGGGAAATACCATCGGCTGCATGGGATCCGCCAGTCTGCGCTACCTCTCGTCGAAATGCTATGACTATGTCATGTTTATTGGCAAAGTGTTTACCACGCAATGGCCTCTTCACTTTGGGAATAAGATCGTGGCCACGCGGACTAAGATCGGGCGAATAGGAAGTAAACACCGTACAATGCTACCTTCTGTGTGAGGTCTCGCGTTTTTATGTAAGACTGTAGAGTTGCCCAAGAGTTCAGGATGTTTCTCTCGAACTGCACGACGAAGATGACAGGCAGTGCTGTTCTTTTACAGCACAGCCCTCACGAACTGGATGACACACTAAACACCTCGAATGTTATATGCCAAAATGATCGTTAACATTGTGGGTGATCCAGGATGACGCTATTGACGCCGTTGACTCTCTTCCCTGTTTGAAAGCCTCTCTACCCACCCTGACACTGTGCGATAGGACACAGCGCGATTACCCAATGCTTCCCTATTTCTGCGTGACATTCTCGTGCATTGCGGCAGCGGCGTACGGCTATCTTGATGTACGCACGCTTTTCTACTTTGGTTATGTCCATTTCGCACCGCTGTCATCCGACAACTGACGTTCGAAACTTGCTCACGGCCGGACGGATGCACTCATACTCCATCTGACGGCAACAGCAGTTCGAAGTGGGGTAGCACACATTGACGAATCATGGGCAACCCCGGGGACTACTTTGAAGGATGTTAAACAGCGTGTACACGTACTATACGTACCCGTTCAAATGTGTGTATACAGGTTGTACGAGAATAAATCAATTGAACGGTGCTTTCAAGCAGTCATGTTTGTCTTTGTTCCTTGCCGGACATTACTGCAACCTACCCCATGTGGTGTCAACTTTAATACGCACTTGTCGTGCACTTTCAACTGTACATAGAACATTTACTGTGTTAGGTCATTTTCGGGAGATAACACTTGCCATGGTTTCCGAATCAGCCCTCGTACAATGTACAAATATATACACAAATGCTCATTTACACCACCTCAAACTTTCAAAATAGCTCTCGTAACTTAACAGAAAGAATTTTTTTGGTCTCTACAAATGTTTGTTGCGTAGTGTCAAATAAGCGTAATTTAACAATAGCGAAATTTATTACAGACCAAACAAATCTAATGAATAACAAAACTAATTTCGTCCTGTTCACTAGAGATAGGGAGTATTTTACGTAATAGGTATTTTTTAAAAATAGTATCTACTTGTAACAAGTATCTGTTACGAGTACGATCTAAAAGTAACTGGTATTACGTACCACTTATCTCCTACACGTACTACACTTCTTTTTCGTGTGTACAGATAAACTGGGGAACTTTTTCTCTATATAAATACGACACCCACACGGAAGAGGTTTTTTTTTCAAATTACTTTGTGTTTTTTTTTATTGCTAGACCTACGGTACTCTGTTTCAAGCAACTTTTACCAGTATTACGTACTCCGATCGATAAACTATACACTCGCTTGCGTAGGTCTGATACTCATACACCGCGTACCTGTTACAAGTACTCGTACTAATTGGATGGCATCGCATGTCTCGTACTCATACGCCGCGAACTTGTTACACGTGCTCATACTCGTTTTGTATTGTATACGCAACTTCAACAGTGCGAATACGAGCAGCGTACGTTTGTGATGACAATCATAAATACTTAACAGAAAAGCAAAGAATTGGCATATAGAATATTTTGGAGAAAATTAATTCAAACATCGCGGAATATGTATATGTAGACAAAAATTGTAATACCATAATTTGATCTCAAAACAAAAGTTGCTAGAAAACATCAAACTTTTGAAATACCTGGAAAGAGGGATGGCTATCCAGGGATAAAATATTTTAAGTAAATTAATATCTTTCGAATTACGTTCGTATGATTTGCTATTTTTATTTTTAATTTTTAACTATTTTTATTTCGTAACATAAATAACGAACACGATTGTTATACGTATTAGGACTTAAACATCGTAAATTTTGAGAACTGATGTAATCTATAATTATTCTCGGTTGGAATGTTTTTCCAAAACACTTGTTTATCCAACAAATGAAAAATCAATAACTACAGATTGTTAACAGAGCACATTAAACATATTTAACAAATAAACAATAATCTGTACTCCTGATATACCTATACTGTATCTAGTACAAAAACAAACAGATTATTTTTTTGTAAGGTATGACATTGTAACAGTAACAAATACTTATTATTACAGCCAAAAGTACTCATTTAATTTCTCTACGGCTCACCAAATACAGAGATTAACAAACTGAACCTATTCGGCCTGAGGAATCTCGTAGAACAATGCAATATGTTATAAACAACTACTTCGGATTTTGTTAACAATTCTGAAACAACATTTTGCTAAATTAAACAAACTTCTCACGATAAGAACGCCCTCTGGGAACAAACAAACCGTTTCCTGGGCCACATGATTATTGTATATCGTTATTTGTGTAATGCCAGGATGCGAACTTCAAAATCTTGATTAAAAGTAAACCAAAGTACGCCAGTTCCAGGGGCCGCAGTGGCGCAGCGATTAGAACGCTTGTGTTCCACCTGGGCGAACCGGATTCGATTCCCGGCGGGGTAGCTCCGTGATTTTCGCACGTGGAAATCGTGCCGGACGATGTCGCTGGTCGGCGGGTTTTTCTCGGGGATCTCATTCCCCTCGCTCTTGTATTCGATACTCACCTCGCGCCACTCTCATCGGTTTTCAAGACCCCGATGCTAAGAGTTGCCAAAACTTTACCACTCCTCTCCACTGGACGTTGCCAAGTCTTGCCTTGCGCTAGGCCACTGCCTGGAGTTCAGAGTGAACCCGTACACATTGGAATGAAACTAATGTTAAGTAGAAGAGACGTCGGGCAAATAATTACGGCTATCGTGATGCATGAGAGTCGCCTGTCGACTCAGGAGTGGAAAGGTAAGGCAG